>VZRW01008217.1:26427-45638 GCA_013398125.1 Aegotheles bennettii | reverse complement strand
GGTACCGGGACCGGCACGGACCGGCACGGCCTGCCCGGGGGCGGCGGCGCGGGCGGGAACCCGCAAGAACGAGACCGGGCAGCAGCGGGAGCCACAAACACAGATCTTTAATGCGATCGGACCGAGAGAACAGCACAGTCCCGGACAGCGCCCCCCGCCGCCCCCGGGCCCGCCCCGCACAGAGACAACGAGAACCCGCGGAACCCGGGACAGGACGGGGCATGCACGGGGGACCGGCACCGGGGCCGCTGGGAGAGGGGAGGACACTGGGATCCCCGCACCGGGCACGGGCAGCCCCCGGGGCACTGCTCGGGGCAAGGGGGGTGGCACCGGGGGCACCACCGAGCAGCGGGCCCGGGTGTCACAGGGCCTTGCTCACATCAGCTCGTTACAATACACAAACGCGTGACACAGCTGTGACACACCGGGCCCTGCCGCACCCCCAGCCCCGCTGCAGAGCCCACCCCCCCAGGGAGGGAGCTGCTGCTCCTCTGGAGAAGGAAATCACATTTCCCACCGTTTCGTTTACACCCGGCATCATCTGATCCATGAAGGTACAAACCCAGGCTGGAACCGTGCTCCAGCTGGCCCGGTCCATCCCCACAGGGAGGAAGAGCCTTCCAAAGGGGCAGAGCAGGGCCAGGCTGTGCTGCCTCGGCCACGCTGCGAGAGCCAGGCAATGCTCAAATGCTGGGGACATAAAAACAAGGTGGTCAAGCGCTAAAAGGAAAAAAGAACCCAAACCACTTCTGAACCTCTTTTAACATATATAAACAGAAGGAAAAAAATCCATTAAGTGAGCCCCAGCACTACTGGTGTGCTCACAGGGGTCAGGTGGGTCTCTTGGGAAGGGTGAAGCGTTACAGACGTGGTGACAGCTCAGATCTGCCACCATGACACTGCCCCGTGCGCTGGGGCAGGACAAACACAGCGTGTGCACTGCTGGCTGAAGTGACAACCATCCCTCCGGATTTATTGATTCCTACTAAAACAAGAGCCTGTTAAACAGTACGTAACTCTGTGTCTCTACAAACTCACAGCTATCTGCCAAACAATAAAAATTCCAAACTACAAAAGATGAGTCGTATTCAGTAAATATAAATGGGAAATTTAGGCTTTGTGTAGAATGTTTATCAGACTATTTACAGTGCAACACAGATCGTGGAGTTCAGATCTCGCCAGCTTCTCTCTCTTCCGATCTCTTGGAACGAGATTTGCCATTTGTGCTCTCGTGCCGCCTCTCAGAAGAGCTCTTCTCTTTCCTCTCTCTGTCTCGTGACTTTTCTCTTGAAGATCGATCTCTAGAAGATCTGGAGTACAAAGTAAACCGTCGCTAAGAGCTTCACAACTGAAGGAGTTCTCACACACACACAAGGACATTGTTTTCCCTAGCAGGGCTGCCTGTAACACCGGTTCCTTGCAGAAACGGGACTGGACGCTGTGGTGTCGGGAGTGCTGCCCCCCAGGACAGCAACTCTGGGCTCCCTCTGAGCTTTATGTGAGAGAACACCAGTCCTGCTACGCTCTCCTCAGCGTGACCCTTCCCAGCTGTGGCCACAGGGGCTCTGCGAGGTCTCCCCTGGGCCCCTTATTCGTTACTGGGCCATACTGAAGTGCCTGGATCTCTTCCTGGTCTATCAGCTCTGTTTGTGTCTCTGAGCCAGTGGCTCTCTGCTCAACTGCTCTACATACCAACTGCATTCTTTGGACTCAGCCCTGGGCTTTTTCCACTTTGCATCCTGACAAGCGTTGTCCTTGGCAGCACCCCAGGTTCACAGTCAGAATGATACAGATTTACATTCACAGCCCACAGCACGGGCAGATCTTTTCACAGCCTGCCCAAACATCAGCTACCAATTGTCAGCAGTGCTTCGCTCTATCAGCCCACGCAGAATTAAGCAGAGGGCTTCACGTTAGGTCCAATATAAAAGGCTGTCCATTTTCCTGCGTGATTCCTGCCAGCCCATCGACCAGCTGCCTTCCAGAGGTGCTGATCCCCGTCAGAACCAGGCAGAGGCTTCTGCAGACCCCACACGTTCTACTCTAGGGCTCAGCACGCAGGCTTTTCTTTAGGGGCACAAGAAAAGGACCTGGCAGGCACTGCAGAGGTTCCAGCTTTCACTCGTGCCACTTGTGAGGTCTGGAAATGTGGCACAATTGAGATATTCAAACCCTACAGCCCTCCTTATCACGAGCCATTTCATTTTCATTAAATTGTGTCATTTAACCAGAAGACATTAGTCTGTCTGATGAGATTAACTCTTCTCCTGTTCCCACAACAACGCCTGCTGCCTGTAGTCCTCCTACCCCGAGATCTCCAGTTCTGTACAGGGGTGAGAGCTCCGACCAGCAGAACCTGAATGCAGGTTCGTTAATTGCCAAGGTGAAAAGAGAAGCCAAGGTGCTTCACGGAACAGGGTTTTTCTGCTTGTTGTCTTGTTTCTATTTTCTTAAACTGCTCCTGGCCTCTCCCCAGTTCTCAGTAACTCAGAGAGTGAGAGCTAGCCAATCCCCCTGGAGGCTCGAGGGGCTGATTTGAATGTGTTCAAGATTTTTGAAGTAATCCCTTACCTGCTGTTTAGTAATAGTTATTACAGGGTCTTCCTCACTTCCTAATTGTCCAAACTTCTTTTCTTTATTTTTCATGTTCAAGACAGATTTAAAAAAGGACTTTAGTATCTCAACCATTGGAGAAACAACAGTATTTACACCCCCCCTCAATTAACAACAGACTTATTTTTTCAGACCATTATTTCCCTCCCCTTTCTCAGGTTCTTACCCCATAGCTAAAGTGACACTACACACACAACTGCAGGTTTGTTTCTAGAAGTGTACTTGAGCAGTGGTACCTAACCAGGTGAGCCAGTGCTAAAGCACTCCCCTATTAATTAGAAGCACTTAAAAAATGCCAGATCTCACTTCAGCAAGCACCTGGTGATAATTTGTTCCTGGGCTTAGAGAGGCTGTAAGGAAACACAACAAGTCCTTTCAGTGTTTCAAATACTCCTACACATGCTTGCCTCATCCTTCCTCCACCACAGTGGGTGTTCCGCTGAGTTTCAGGAGACTCCAAGCCCTTCTTTGGACTACAGTGCCAGGAGCATGGCATACTCCTCCTCCCAGCTGCCTTCTCCCCTCTCTAATGCAGAACTGTCTCTCTCAACCAGCTGCCTTTTACCCTAACAGAAGGCTTCTCCCAGGTCCCAAATCATACATTTCCTTCTCCATGCCCAGCACTGAGAGAAAAACTGGGAAGCAGAAGGTAACCATAGAAATCTAATGGCAAAAATGCCTCTCAGTTACTTGGGGAGGCTCAGTCAGCTCAAGCAGGCCTTCATGCTGCTGCTTATATACAAGAAAACCAGCAATAGAGGTTCTGGAGGCTCAGCACTGCCAAACAGGGAAGCAGTTCTATCCCTTAGACTCTCCTCTCCAGCTGGGATCTCACTGTGCAGTTACTGCCCTACTGCTCTCATCTACAAACGGCCACTGGGAGATCCTGCTCTGGCCCAGGAGCTGGTAGAGCACACTGCAGCTGCCACCCTGAGGAACCTCCCGTCCTCCTGCTCGCTCTAAGGGACTGGGAGGCTCACTGAGATGCCAAGGACTCCCCTTTCCAGAAGCACTTGTGTCGGGCATACATACTTGTGTTTTGAACTCCTGTCTCTGGACCCCCGCCGGTGACCTCTGCTGTGGCTGCGGGAACGGCTCCGGTGGCGCCTGTGTCGGTCTCGGGACCTGGAGCGCGACTTCCGCCGCTCACGGGAAGCTGATCTGGAGCGTCTCCGCCTCCGCTCCCGAGACCGTGATCTGGAGAGGACAGGGATTGCCTCAGACTCAGGAGATGGGCCAGTACATCGGGTCTGACCCCATCTCTTGGGCATTCCTGAGGAACAAACACCCAGGGCATCAGCACTCTGCCCCACCCCGGCCAGCATGGCAGGTGGATCACTCACGGGGCGGGCATCTCCCTCCACCAACAAACACCAAGGGCTAAATTCAGTTTGCTGGGAAGCTTAGATCAAAAGCTCCCACCATGAATGTATGCATGTGCTGATGCCTAGAGCAGAGCTCACCAACCACGCCTGGCTCCAAGCAAGACCTGTGCAAGCAGAGTCCAAAGTGAGCGGCGTGTGAAATTACCCTAACCCATACGGCAGCCTGCCAGGAGAGTCTCCCTTGTGGAAGCACTGCACTCCACAAGCAGATTTGTTTCAATCTGCTCTAAAAACAAAACAAAGGATGCCAGTGTGTATGGCAAGCAGCAGAGAGGGAGGTCTGCAGGTATGTGATCACAGAGAAGGCTGTCACACCGCTAAGGCAAGCTCTGCGGGGTCGGGGGCTCTGATCTTGAATCTCTGTATTTTACATCTGAGGTGTTATGTACATAACAGATACATCTCAGACACTGAAACTATGAAAGTACATTAGATGTTATTGAAAAAGGCATCAAGTACGTTCTTAGACTCGTGCTCTGGAGCACACAGCACCCTCTGCCCTGATCAGGCTCACCAGCATTTGCTTCCCAGCCCAACGGGAGACATCAAGTTGCAGAGCACTGCTGAAGTGCCCAAGCAGCAACTCCTCTTTCTTTCAGGGAGCAGAGCAAAGAGGCTGTGGCACTGAGGGAACCCCCTTTGTGAGACCCAGGAAAAACCTCAGCAGCTAGATGGAAACTGGGAGAACTGGAGGAGAACTGCGCACTCACCTTCGACGGTCTCTGTTTCTTGATCCAGACCTAGGAAGAAGCAGAGAGTTAAGCAAGAGAAGGTGTGATACAGCCCATGGGCTTTCAACGGAACAACCCCTTCACCCTGGCAGCTCTTCACAGGAACAATCCACCCCCCGAGTAACAGGCCAGTTAAATTGCCATTAAACCACTTAATTAGCCCCAACCTGGGGGGTCAGGGAGAATCTGTCGAACACTGAAGAACTTTGTAGAAACACTGATTTCTACACACAGAGCTTCCCGTCGAAACAGAAAAGGTCTACAAACCAACTCAGCCTCTGCTAATAAAGCACCACAATGAACGTTTCTGGCTTTAAACTCACTGTGTGTATTCAATTTATGCTCTTTACCCCCTGCAGTCTAACATTGCCTAGGTCAACTCCAGCATTTTCAAGGAAAAACACCACTCTCCTCCAGTGAGAAAGACTCGACAGTCTTCTGATTTTGGTTCCTTTGAGGTAGCCGCACATTAAAATTATTTTAATTAAGAGAAAATACAGCATTTTCTCACTTGCCATGTATTTAACAAACATCAGACAGACACTTGCATCAATGTTTTTTTTCCTGTTTGGGAAAGATGAGCTAGGAAAAGTCTCAGAAGCCAGGGAAGAACTATTACTGAAAAGTGACCGAGACACACACTGAAAATCCTTCACCCCAGACCTAGAGAGCCACTTGAGAAGAACCACCCAAGCCTCACCATTCTTCCTCACATTCCCATAGCTTCAGAGCTCACGTGTGGCACTCAGCTTGTGACAGTCTGTAGGTAACAATGTCAACTCTTTCAGCTTCTGAAGCACCTTTACTTAACACCACTCACAATCCCACATGAAAGATACACCCGCCCTTTTCCTCTACAGCCACATTTCAAAGCCAGCCTACACCAAAACATCATCTGAATGGGCTCTTTTTGCTTTAAAGCTGAGAATCGGCTGTGCTGGTGCTGTAACGGGAGATGCAGCTCAAAGTCACACACAAATAGAATTTTAAAAAGCAATAGAGAAGCATCTATTTTAAATAAAATAATTTAAAACCATAGCTGGATATCACAAGATTAAGAGAATCAATGTGCGCTGACATTCCTTCACAATGAAATGGGATTGTTCAATTATGGCAGGGAGGAAAAAAAACACCCCAAAATGTATGAAGGAATTCAGGTAGAAGGACTGTAAACAAGGTGGAGCTTGGGCAAGGCTGGAGTCAGGCAAATGAACCACATGCTGGGGCACCACACCAGAGGACCAGATGAAGGAGAAGCTGCTAAACCAGGAGAGCAAGGCAGTAACCACACACCTCCTCTCTCATGGAGCAGAACCGGACGGAGCAGCAGGACCGCCTGCAGATGCCTGGCAGGCAGCTGAATGGTCTTTGGTGTCTGTAATTACTCCAGGTTCTTCATGTTCTTTTCCTCCTGATCACTTTATTCTGAATCACTGGTGCACACCTTCAGACAAAGCCATTCCACAGCTCCCGAGAAGCCTGGCTGCCCTTCCACACTAGAATCCAGGCAGGAGTTTGCACAGTGAACTCCTGAGAACCACTGCCTAGCGCTGAACTTCCAAACTCAGGAAGCATCCAACAAAACAGCACTTTCCTCACAGGCTGGAATCAGTATACAGCAGAAGACTGCTGTCCTGAGGAATGAGAGGCCGAGCATGGCTTTTCCCACTCTTTTTTGTCCCTGCACCACAGAAGCTATGTGCCAGGTTTCTTAACCTGTGTTTTGCCCAACTTACTACAAAGGAAATCCATTTGGCAACCCCTAGACTTGTCTGCTGGTGTGCTCTGAAAGCAACAACCAAGGTCTGCACTTCCAAGCATGCCACCTCTCCATGGAAGTTCAGTCTTGAGATTACCAGGCAGCTCAGTCAAGGGCAACACCACACAAAGGACTTGGGTTTATTTACCACGAGGGATGACAACCCAGTTCACATTCCTATGTGGAAATCACAGTTCAGCTGACAAATGAATAATATCTGTGAGAGGCAGAGTTTCACAAGGGAATCTACAGGTTTCCATAGTACATCACAGTGCCTGGAAGTCACCAAAGGCTTCTCAAAGTCAAGTGGTGCTCTTCCTCTGACTGATTAACACCATGAAAATGCTGCGTATGAAGAAAGGACAAGAAGAGTTATGAAGCAAATGCGTTTTCTGTGGTTCCTTAAAGTATGAAGCTCTGGTTAAGAGAGGCAGTCTGAAAGGTGATAGAAGTCACTGATTAGTTTTTGATGCAAAAATGCCCCCGTAAGCATGGTGCTGCACAGCTCCCAGGAGAAAAGGTGCTGAGAAATCAATAAATCCGGGCTCTAAGCTCAGTTCTGACACTGAGTGTCCACTGGGAAAACTATTTTCATTCTTTGGGTCAAGTTTTCATTTTGGAGAGGCAAATAATTTGACCTCCTCTCTCTGCATAGCACTCCTGGCTCCCTCCTAACAAGCTTTCCCTGGGTATCTGACCAGAGGAGCACACAGGTGCCTCCGTACGGGGTGAGAGCCAAGGCTGGCCAGTGTCTGAGCAGTGCCACACATGAAACCAGCAAGAACTCAGACTTTAGGCCAACTCAATGCAGTTCTTAAACCTTCATGTTTAAAGCATTAAATAAAAGTTCAGTGGTGGTCTTCAACCCCCCTCATCAGAGACACCCACACATGGACTACCAGTAAACACAAGAGGCTCCTGAATTCTCAAGAACTGAGGTTTCGTTGGTTTTGTTTTTAAAAACCACAACAACAAAACCACAGACGCCACAGGAGGCAAAGGCAGCGCTTTGGGGAGATGCAGACCAAGAGATCCAGAGGACTCCTCCTGAGCACAACTCTGTTGAGCAATTTTCACACAGAAAGGACTCTCAGGAGGAGGAGGCACCGCAGAGACAGACATACCATACAGTTCTGTTGTGGGTCAGAGCCTGCCATGAAGCAGCTGCACAGGACACCTCTTGATTCATTTCCATCTGTCCACAGCAAGTCCCTACTGATTAACTCCTGCACTCAGCAGCCAGCTGCAGATTCTGCAGCTCCCAGAGGTAACTGCATTACTGACAGCCTCGTGTGGACACCAGAAATTTGTGAGGCTCTCCATAAAGTGCTGCAGTTCAGGAGAAAGCCACAGCATGAACTGGTGCCTCATGTGACACCAGGCGACCCACAGGAAGAGAGAACACAGATAAAACACCGTGACTGGAGAATGCAGAACCACTTGGGGCTTACATCTTCACAATACACCAAGATCCCCAAGCCACAGACAACCAAGCTGCTCTGAATCTGGTGTTTATTTGCGAGCATCTCCGGCAATGTATGGCCAAAAGCCAGCCCCACCTTAGCATGTACTGCAGTTACATATCCCTCGTGTCTCAAGGCAGGGCTGAAACATCCTGCAGCTCATGCCAAGAGTCAAAACGAGCTCTCCACAGGCAGCAAGGTTGGGTTTTTTTGACACAAGAAGTACAAGAGAAGAAACACGTGAGGTAACTGGAGCAATGGGAAGAGCATTCCTGCTCAGCCACTTCCTCTGCCTGGCCACTGGGAAGAGCCACCCTCTCCACACCAGGCTGTTGAACCGAGCTGTTTACACACAAGGTGCCTGTTTTGTTCAAGTAGAGAAGAAATAATTTTCCCAGTTCAGCTGGCAAGAGGTAGCACAGCTTGACTCAAGAACACCAACGCTGCAGCCACTCCTACTGCTCAGGGATTAGACAGGTATAGCAGAAGGTGACACATATGGCCACAGCCACCAGAAGCAGCCACCCCTTGGAATCCTTCAGATCCCCCAGGAAGTGTTTTCCAAAGCTGTGCCAAAAGCACCTCACTATTATTGTAGAGAAGTTTCTGAGCAAGACAGGCAGCCTGCCATCTGGCTCACGGACACCAGCTCCATCCTGCTGTCACCTCCTAGCCTAGAAGTGAGGAGGGGTGTCCAGGGAATCTCTGCATGTCTGGTGTCATTTGAGCAGCCCTGGCACTCACCCATCTTCAGCTTCCCCACTCAGGTGCACTGGATGATGGCCTTTTATCCAGATTCAGATTCCCAAAGACAAGGACTAGACCAATATAAGCCTGAAGACCATAAGGAGCTCACAGCTTTCACACACGGTGGAGGTTAAAACAATACACACATGATCACTCTAAGGTGGGGGTTGTGCACATGTTTACATCTTTAATTGAATGCCAAGGTGCTCCCACAGCATCCGGAGCTCGTCCGACAGCTGCTCCCACAGCAGATGCTGCTTTCCTGCAATGCCCATATCAAGAAATCAGACTATTGCAAAACCAGCTTCACAAACCAGTGATCAGCCTTCACTCACCGCCTGCCCATCCTCTCCTCTCGTTCTCTCTCCTCTCTCCGTCTCAAACGATCCTGGTTCCTCTTCTCTTGCTTTTCTGCCACTGTTTTCTAGAAAAAAGTTCACATTGCATTTCAGCCACACAGCAACAGGTCAGAGAGCTCTGCAGGGAGACTATTCAGGCAGTGAGACAAAGAACCATTTCATAGCACTTCATGTGCTAGTCAAGATCGCTATCAAGGTTCTCACTTTCCTCACCACTTCACTAAACATGCACCAGTGCTCTCTGCTTTGAGTGCTCCTGCCCTAAGAGACAAGCCCATAAGCTTTGAGGCAAGGACTGTCTCACCACCAGTACACGACACACAACCAGCAGTGCTCTGGCCTCTCACCAGCCATCAGTCAAGGCACTGACTTCAATATACTGCCCAGTGAGTAAGGCACAGGACTCACAACTGCTACTCGAGCAGGCTAAAGGTCTGCTTGTGAGCAAGGCCAGCACCACAAGTCCATTACAGACCATTCCAGAAAACATCTCAACACTTCAGGTACTTCAGATCATCTTCACTGACAGCACCGTGTGAAACTTCAGTTCAAGCACTTCATTAAGAGGTCTGAAAGTGCTCTTCAATAGTCAAAAATCCCACAGTGACAAATATCAGCCAAACCCATAAGAAAGAGCAACGATACAGTCACATATATTTAAGGAAGAAATGACAGCAGTGGTCTGCTTTGGCTAATTCTGAGAGCACTCCTTTAGTTACCCAGAAATTACAGAACATGTGAGGCTGTGCAAACCTCCAATATGAAGCTTCAGGGATTCTGCAGTCAGAAATTTCTGGGCTTCTACAAGCACTCTGCAAAGAATCCTGTATGAATTTAATAAAACACTTGAACATCTTCAGAATTACAAGGAGGAGGAGGTTTAAAACAGACAAGATTACCCTCAGCTGATCCAGTTTCTCACGAATCTGAATGAAACCCAAGTGTAATTTGCCTCCAAAGTGGTCAGCAAGACGCCGGTCGTTGTCATGGAGACCCAGATATGCTGAACAGACTTCACACACACGCAGCTTCTGCTGCTGGAAACTGGATGCAGGCATTGAATTTCGGTATTCTTCCTAAAGGGAGGAAAAAAACCAACGGGCAAATGTCAGGGAACCCTTACATAGCCACAACCCTCCAAGGAAACCCTGCAAAGGCCTGCCCTGCTGCTTTCAAGGATCATAAAAGCACCCTCTGTGTAAAGGAGGTGCTGTACAAAACGCTTTGCAAGCACAGCCAGCCCGACAGTCTGTCCCTGCGAGAGACTGGTGACTTCAGAGGACAAATCCCCCCCCACCACAGTCAGTGCTTTTCACTAGAGAGAAGTTTCCAAAAGACTTTTAATCTATCATGCTACACTGCCAACTGCTTGCTGGCACATTGCTGAAACTAAACAGGGAGGTGAGGTGCTGGCAACATGGGAAAAGAGGCAGGGACTGCCCAGCTGTGTGTCACACACTCAGCCGAGCCCAGTCCACTACTACCGTTCACAGGAGAACCACAGCCATACCTCTGCCTCTTTCTTTTTTGCTCGGACCTTCTCCACTTCCATCAGGATCTTCTGAGACTCATCAACATTTCCTTCAGCGCCCAGCTGTTCAGCTTTAGCTAGGAGTTTTCCAATGTCTTCATTCAGCTCATGTACTTTCTCTGCCTAAAGAGAGGAATTAGTTTTTAATAAGACAAAAAACTTGCTGAAGCTTGCAGGACAACTTTTCCTCTTCCTCTAAAAAATATTGCTTAACAAAAGCAGTTGTCAGAAGATCACCATAAATGTCCAAAAGTCAAAGGAGTCCCAACAAAAAGGGATTGGTGGGCCAAGTACAGGTGATGCAGCTGCAGACACGTAGCAGAGAGAAACTGAAGATGGAAGGGACATGGTCAGTTCTGCTGCAAACAGCAGCAACTTTTCTGGCTTACAGGACAGGACAGAGTCTGCAAAGCCAGCTTCAGAGAGGTTTTTTGTTGTCCCGATGAAGCTCCCAAAGAGGAAGCTTCATAAGCATTTACAGGAAAAGACAATCATGGGATGGATTTACCATTCTAAGCTATTATATTAACATTGAATTGTGGGGGGGAAACCAACAGTTTATTGCCATGCTAAAGCAACCTACTTTAGAGTTCATGTTTTATGCTACCATGGCCCTCTGAACCTGTAAGTTTGTGACAAGAATGGCCAGAGCAGCACTTGAGGATGGCTGGAATTCTCAATGCCTCTGTGGAGCCCAACTCCCAGTACCAACAGTGTGGGAGAGAACAGGGCACCAGTGCTCTTGCACAGACTTGCAAACGTGTAATGAGAGGACAATACCTTTGCAGACACTTCAGCACTGATCTCTTCCTGTGTCTCAGCCAGGCGTTTCTTGGCCAGTTCTGTTCTCCTGTCACACTCTGCGATGAAGGATTCCAGGTGATCCATTGCCTGCGTGTTCAGACACAGAACTGTCAGTAAAGATGCTCTCCATGCCAGCTCTAGCTTTGACAACCAACAGCTAGTTGGTGTGATCCCTGGGCAATGCACACACAGCCTCAACAACAGGTGCCTTTGAGAAAAAAAGTGTATGAGACTTCACAGAAAAAGTAAAATTTCATCCTTGCCCTTAGGACCTGGCACAGGTCCTTTTGCTCTGACACATAGCAATGCTCACATGGAGACTGCTTTGCACTGGAACTCCCAGTGGATGAGCAACAGGGGCAAAGACAACAGGTGCACTGGAATAACATGAAAAGGGAAGAGAGAATTGTTCTTCCACTTGATTTGTTCCATCACAGAAAGCTAAATCTGGCAAAAGTGAAGCCACAGAGCAGAAGGCTTTTAATTTAAATCTCCTTCTGAGACAGGCCACCAGGTTATAGTGATCTGGTACAGAGGAGCAGGTGTGGGATGCAAGGAATGCTGGAGGAGCCTCCCAGCCAGCTGGACTACTGGGCTTGCAAGGGCCACAATTACATGTACAATTTCAAATCAGCCATCAAGCTGACGTTCAGGAAGGGGCTGCATGTTCTTCTCAGCTAACACACCAAACGATACAGCGAGCTCAAGCGCCCACTGAGTTCTATCACTCAGCCAAATGGCTTCATCAGGCAGTTCCCACAAAAGTAATGAAATTTTCTCCATACTCACATCAAGCTCAAAAAACAGGTCTCTCTCCTTACTCGCAATCTCATAATCTGCTCGCAGGGCCAAGTCATGGATCTTTGTGCATTCTCCCAGGTCCATTCGCTGTTTAAAACAAGGAAAACCAATGTAAGAACACTCCATTACAGCAACAAGCAGCAAGATATTTAACTCTTGCCAACTGTATCATATCAAAACACAGCCCCTTTAGGAGGAAGAGTTTCCTCTTCACCCATCAGTAAAGACCTCGCCAGAAAAACCACACACTTGCAAGAACCCCTCCTCTAGGTGTTTGTGTTCCTGGAACAACTTTAAAACACCCCAAATGTTTCAAGTCCAGCCCTACTCCTGCTCTAGGTCACAGCACAGCCTCAGGAGTGGCTGGGGGGAAGCTGGGAAGGCACAGCACACTGCAGCAGCAACTCCTTCAGCAGGCACCGACTCCAAATGCCTCTTGCTACGGAGCTACAGCACAGCAAAACACACAGCTCTGTACCCTGCTCAAACCCTGCCTGGGAAAGCACAACTGCATCAGGATGAGCCCTCCTAACGTATGGAGAGCTACCAACTCACAGGCCAACAGAATGCTGCCTAGCAAGAACAAGTGGACTTAAGGGAATAAGGGGTATGGCCAGGACAAAAGCACAAAGCCATGCTCAGCAACAGCAGACTAATTCTGCAGCTCGCCCCTTCCCACAGCCAGCTGTGGCCTGGGATCCTCAAACCTACCCAGCACAGCTAATTCCTACACACACACTCATCTAACAAGAGACTTGCTGAGAACATCTCCTCTCCCAGAAAGCCCTGGCTTGATGCTGCCCCCCGCTCCCATTGCAGTCGATGATACTGCAATGTTTCTTTCCCCAGCCCAGCAATTAACAGCCACACAAACTGAAGTTAATTACCCTCTCAAACCATGGTGATTCCATTTCAACATTATCAATACATAACAGAGAACATCTGCCTGAAAGGAGAAAAAGAATCTGACATTTGAAAGCCAAAATAATAAAAGGCCTCAATGTGAGCCACAGTACAGATGGCAGGGTACAGGACATGGCACGAGAGAACACCCCAGCCAGCCATCTGCCCCTCTCCCAGTCACCACCAGTCCAAGGAGCCCAGGCCTGACACAACAGGTGTCAACTCACCAAACTGAAGAAAAAACCAAACACAGCTAAATTGGGATCAAGGCAGAACCCTTGTGGAACACCACAGACTAGAGCTGGGGGTGCAGGGACACCTGTGTGAAGCAACACACCGGGACAGCAGCAATGGAAGTGTTGAGAATGAAACAAAGTGACCCAGCAAGCCCCACCAGGTAATGCTCTGGGTCTCAGCAGTCACGTGTGCCATTCATTTTCCCTTTTTTAGACAAAGAAAACCATTCCGGATGACTTGCACCATTTATTCTTCCTCATTTTGCTCAGATTTACCAGAAACAGGAGGCAGCAGCCAGCAGGCTACAAGAACAGACACAGCATCCGGGAATGGTCCTGCTGAGCTCTCTAATGGTAGAAATTTAATGCCTACAAAAAAAAGCATTCAGTACTTCCAGAGCTTAATCATGTTAAATCTTCAGGCAAGCTTCTTCAAAGAATCCTAGCGAGCTACTCTCATTTTACCACAAAAATAACTTTCCATGACGTGATTTACATCTTTTGTACTTATGGTTATTCTACTGAGATTCCTTCCCAACACAGGGAGAAAACAGCGATGTTAGATGTGATTGTCACAGGTTGTAAGCACTCTGTCTGAACTCTTCTTGCAAGCTGAGCCACTAGATCTACTGCAGAGAGGGGGCTCCCACTCACAACTTTGGGAGAGCTGACAGTGTGCTCTGTGTTCCTCTCCCTCTCTGCTAAAATGCAACAAATCCCTCAACCTCTTCCTCTGGGGGAGAAGGTTCAGGTCTCACCAGCATACAGACCCCAAGTCTTCCTCCATGTCCTTGGAGATGACTGAGGTGCAAGGAGATTTTCACAGGTATTGATCACTTGAGGGAAATTCACTAACCCTTCTGCCTCACAAACCCTCTGTCTCAGGGAGGCCCATCCTCAAACACTCACCCTTTCCAGCAGTGATGGTCAATTGCTCCAGCCAACACCCATGGCTGGTTTATAACGAAGTCTTTGAGACAGGTAACCAGCACAGCCTGAGTGAATCACAGAATTCCAGACCAGGGCCAGGGTCTCACCACCCTCACACCAATTTCTCCCTCACATCCCATCTCAATCTCTCCTCTGGCAGTTGGAACCCGTTCCCCCTCGTCCCATCACTCCCTGCCCTTGGCACCAGTCCCTCTCCAGCTTTCCTGGAGCCCCTTCAGGCACTGGAAGGTGCTCTAAGGTCTCCCCGGAGCCTTCTCTTCTCCAGGCTGAACACCCCCAACTCCCTCGGCCTGGCCCCAGAGCAGAGCTGCTCCAGCCCTTGGAGCATCTTCATGGCCTCCTCTGGACTCTCTCCAACAGCTCCACGTCCTTCTTGTGCTGGGGACTCCAGAACTGGACCCAGCACTGCAGGGGGGTCTCATCAAAGTGGAGGGGGAAGATTTAAACCCCCTCATTAACACAAAGATTTAATCTATTTCAATGCCACTGATAATTAATCCTGCTCACGTTTGCTGAGCAATCCACATTCTGAAGTGCCACTGACGATCTCCACTGAGCTGCTCCCTCACCAGACAGTCTATTCCCTTGAGAAGGCTCTTTAATAGGAATCAGAGCTGCAGAGTTTCACCCAAGTCAAAAAGGAAAGCACAGACCCCAAAAAACAGTTCTGCAACCTGCAGATGTCAGCTCACTCGTACGTCCCCGTGGGGGACACAGTTAATCCCCTGAATGCAATTTCCAAGCTATGTTTCACCTGGACAGCTTTCAGACTCATCTCTCCACTTATTAGTGGAGCTAAAATCTGTGAGGATTATCATCCAATGCCACCTCTCAGTGTGCCACAGCACTTCCACTGACAGGAACGTGCTCACCATTAGCTGCAGAGCTAACTCAGCGCAGGCCACTGACAGCCGGGTGATAAGTCCCCTGATAACAGCACATGGGCACATTTAACTTGTGTTCTCCCAGAATTTTCCTGCTTTCCCACGGACACCAAAGAGAGAGCTGCTGTAGCTTATTTAGCAGTAAGTTTAGACAAGTTTCTGAGGCCAAAGGCTCTTATGACCAGGAACATGGGCCCACCTAAACAAAACAAACATTGGCATGGTTCCTGCAGCTCTCAGGAATATTCCAGAGCTTTCCTCACAGCATGGACTCCTCTTACTCTGCACCTGAAGGTCAGGGAATGGGATTCCACCACATTTCACTGAGCACAGCTACCCACGGGATCCAGCTTCCTGCTCGTCTCCAATCAGCCTCCCACCAAGGGGCATCTGCAGCCATGAAGGATGCAGCAGTAACAACGTCTTCGGGGGAGGATGCAACGCAACCAGCACCAGAAGGCTTGGAGCATCTGCTGGAAGTCTTCAAAAATATCGATCCAAGGCCCTGATTTCTGCAGGAACACCCACCCAGAGAGGGACACTGCCCCCCCAGCTGGGGCTGGTTTACCCACACAGCTCTTCCCTTCATGGAGCATCATAAGATGTCAGTGAACCTGACAGAGATCACAAGGGGAACCTGCACGTTCCAGCTGAGTTTCGCCTTGTGCTGGTAGCGCTGACAGCTGAAATGCTGCTCCCCTTCCAGACATCACATGTCCTTTCAACACAGACCTGTGGCACCAAGAGTCTTGTCCCCAGGAATGCGCTGACAGCAGTACAGAGAGCTCCACAGCCACTTAAAGGCCACCACAAGATCACTGGAGTGATCCACATCATCACCTACACAGAAGCAGCCTTCCTTTCTGTCCCGTGTGAGATCTGAGCACGAACTCCACAGCAAGGGGCAAGAGACAACTCACTGCAGACAAGTAACAACCGAAGCAAGAGAAGCAGATTTCTCAACGTGTTTCTCTGCCCCACGAGACTCGCAATCCACCCCAACACCTCAGACTTCCTCCGTGCTGTGGCACTAGCTCACACAGTCACACACACCACTTAATTTAACCCCTTTGCCTTGTCATTTACCTTCTTCCTGGAAACATGCCAGAGAAGGCAGCAGGCAGCCTGCATCTTCACACCACCGCCTGGGCCCCAAAAAACTGCTGGGGAGCCTCATGTCAAAGAAGGTACCCTAACCCCAGTGACCTGCACGAGGGACAGAGGTGGGCAGGGAGTGATTTAAGTGGCTTTAAAATTTTGCAGTGGAAGTGAGGTGATACGGAGGCTGATGGAGCCACTGCTGGAAAATACATCTAAAGCTTCAACCAAAAAATAAAGAGAGATGGGTGTTCAAGCTCCCATCTGATTCTGCAATAGCAGCCACTGAGAAGCTAAAGCTGAGCACCGGGAGCCAAGACAGCTTTTGCTAAAGCTCTTCCTAGCAGTGCTGCCACAGCCTCGCCACGGCAGTGACAGGAGCAGAGGACGGAGCGTCAGTGCCAGCCCTTCCTTTGCTGGCAACCCCCAGCGCCAGACCCGGCTCCTGAAATAACACCAGGAAGGGCTATAAATAACAACGGCATCCTCAACCAGCCTGGCTGAGCGGATGGACAGTGTGAATCGCCACAGCATTTGCTGTCCAACAGCGAGGTGAAGATGGGTTTCAAACACTCGCACCCGTGTCCATCCTGCGACCCCGTAACGCAGCAGCAATCACAGACACGCAGCTTTCTTCTGAAAGTGGGACTGCACCTTTCACCTGGGCACCATGTATTCACCCCCGAGATCTCACTGTTAAAAGCCAACGTCATCTTTTGCTCTCAGAGAGAGAACATGTGAGCCAAACCTTTGAAAACCAGCCAGCTGTCCCCAGAGGGCAGCAGCCAAAAAGCCGACCTGACTGTTCCAAGCCAGCCGGGCAGAGTGACACCCGGCTCAGAGCAACCGACCCGAAAGGCACCGTGGGCCTGAGCTGTAACCTGCCACCACCACACCAACCAGGAATGACAAACAAGCTGCTGTCCCCTCAGGGGACACCACGTGGTTGGAGAGAGGAGGCTGAAAAGCTCCAAGGACTAAGGATTGTTGCAGCTGGTAAGAGAAAACCAGCTAACCTGAAGATGCAACAGTGAACTAGAGCACCTGGGACTAGCTACAGACTGGCAGCCTCCACAGGACCAGTGTCAGTCCCACGCCACCTCAAACTGCTAAAAAAGAAATAATCTCGTAACTTCACACAGGGTTGTGAGAGAAAAAAACATTTCAAACAAATCCTGAGAGCTCCTGACTTCAGTGGTCCCACACACAGGTCACGGGAGCTGGAAGCTGAAGTGTGAGTGCCCCTCAGGCACAGCCTGACCTCTCCTAGAGGTGACCCACGAGGCACAGATGAGCCCCGAAACACTGCACCAACATCTGCCTCACCTGAACGCTTCACTGCAGAGAACATACTTACTGTTCCAGCCAGGATATCGTGGGGACAGCAATCCAGGAGGTGGCTCTTGCAAACACGATCGTCTGTAAACTTCACCCTTTGTCTGGTTTCATCTCCTGAAATTCATTTGTGGTTTTAAATAAGGAGACATTAGAATACTGACAGAGAACAAGGATGTCGGTATGATCATTTCGCCTCAATATGCAGATTAAAATACTTGGTGTTCCTGCTCCCCAAAATTACTCAAAAAAAAGAAAGCTTAGAGGGTAACAGGATATTCTGGAACACTTATAACTGGCAACAAACACTGTTTTTAGCATTTACTCATCCAGTACACCATGTTAAACACAGTGGTGGCGAGCCAAGTAGCGTCCAAGGCCTGTCATCCATATAAAGAGACAGCACAGCCAGAGGAGAAAACAGGAGACAGACAGCCTGGCTCGCAGCCAGAGCCTTTTCTTTTCCCTCTCTCTTTTTTTACTGTGAAGAAGGGGCGGGAGGTACCAAAACCCACGCTATCAGAGGGCCATGAATCACAGACCAGGGCTGTGCTGGGCAGTTTTCACAGGCGATTGCTATTTGCTCATCTGGTAATTAAGTCCCTTTGGTTGGCAAAGCGAATACGCAGCGTGCTCCAGAGCTGGCCAGAGCTCACCAGTCCTGGCCTGGAACACACAGCCTGCTCCCCACCCACGGCCCACCCTCAGGAGACATTGTACACTCAGGAGCCACTTAAACAAGACAATATCAGAAAAGCAAAATAATAACAAATAAAAAAAGGAACAAAGTTAGTCAATACACACTGCGAGCTCCAACATATACTATACCCATCTGCATTCTTCAAGACCTCAGCTGCAGAATTTTATGCCCACTGTTGAAAAGTTTTAAAGGAAAAGTTTTCTTGCCCACACCTGCAGTAAGGAAGTCAGGGGAATGATACATAAAAGTAAAGGCAAAGTGGCAATGGTATGTGACAATTTTAAAGCTCACCTGTGTATACGACACAGGCATGTGTAATACTAAAGTATGAATATAGCTTAGGATTCACAAGCATCCAGGAATAATGTTGTGTCTACTGAAAATGGTTTTTTTTTTCTTAATTTTTTTTTTTCTTTCTAAGCTACACTTTTAAAGTTACTTGTGAAAAAAAAGCAAACCCTTTTTTTTTTGTTATAACAGCTTTAAAAATTGGTTGTGACTCACGGCTCGATGAACATGAGGCTTTTCTGCAACTCCCTTGCAGATTGATGTAGGCAGGCAAAGATACACTGAACCTTTATAAATAAAATAGAGGGGCCACAATTGTTCAGTTTGTATGAAATAAAACTCTGGGAAGCAATTCAACAGCAACTCAATACACAACGAGAGAAAAGCACTTATCCACTTACGAAACCAAGTGCAAAGTCCCTGCGCAGCCCTGGGACACGAACCGCAGCGGGGACGCCTTTGCTCGGGCTGCCACATTGCTGGGACAACAACTACACGGGACTCCTACACCTGCACCTACCTACGGCCCTGCGCCCGGGCACGGCGCCTCCCCACCGCCTCTCCCGGCCGCGCTCTAGGGCCCGGGGCGAGGCGCGCTGCTGCGCCGGGCCGGACCGGCCCGT
>VZRW01008217.1:1596-24954 GCA_013398125.1 Aegotheles bennettii | reverse complement strand
GTGCCATGCCAAGCTGTGCCATGCCTGGCTGTGCCAAGCCATGCCAGGCTGTGCCATGCCAAGCTGTGCCGTGCCAGGCTGTGCCAAGCCATGCCAGGCTGTGCCAAGCTGTGCCAAGCCGTGCCAAGCTGTGCCAAGCTGTGCCGAGCCGTGCCGTGCTGTGCGGGCGGCTGACGTCAGGCGCAGACTGCAGGGTGCCGGTGGCTTATCAGCTCCCACCCGCCGTGTTTGCCCAGCGGTGCCCGGGCGGGACAGCTGCTGCTCCCCCCGGCGTTGCTGGTGTGAGTGTTTGGAGAGGGGAAGAGGAGCACCGCGGGGCCAGGGCCCACTGCAGGGTGCCCAGGGCTGCCGGGCAGGGCAGTGGGGTGGGTGACCGCTGTGCCCAAGCTGGCACTGTCCTCACCAGTGCTGCACCATGCCAGGGGCTGGGCACCCCACCTCAGCAATGGGGACAGCTTGGGGCAGGGGGCAGGGTGCTCAGCGCAGGGTGCAGGGAGGGCTCCGAGGGAGCAGAGTGGGAGCTGTGGTCACCCTGAGAGCAGGGGGGCAGGAGAGCTCTGGGGCAGGGCTCTGGCTGTCCCCAACCCTCATGACTGATGGCCCAACCCCTGAGCGTCCCCAGCACAGGTGGTGATGGGGTCCAGATGCTGTGTCAGGCCCCCACTATCTTGTGCCCTCCAGCTGTCACAGGCAGGCTGTCCCGGTTCCCCTGGCCACCCTGTGTCCCCACAGCCACCTCTGGTCCCCTCGCTGTGTCCCCTGGCCATGTCCTACGCTGCCCCGATGGCCCCACTGGGGCCAGAACAGGAATAACACCTCTGACCACAGCTGTCTCGGGACACAAGCCACTTGCCACTGTCACCATCCTCCATCTGCGTGGCCAGCACAGCTGCACGCCATAGGGGGGGCACAGGGCACCCCAGTGCCCCATCCACCGTGACAACTCTGCCATCCCAGGTGCTGTCTCTGCCACGGGCCCCAGCTGCTCCCCACACTGCATGTCCCCATTTCTGCATCCCTGGGCACTGCCTGGCAATAGCACCCAAAGCCCCTGCCCTGGGGGGCACAGCACCCCAAAGCACCTCTCCCACCAGCTGTGCCATCAGGGCTGAGTCCTGCTGCCTCAAAAGGTCCTGAACCCCACCCTGGGGCTGCTCAGGGAGCCCCACACCCACCTTGGGGGTGGAGATGGGGGTCCAGACCCACACGGGGGCTGTGCAGCGCCTGGGGGGACCCCACGGAGAGGCTTTGCCTGCTGCAGCCGCGGCGGCAGCGCCTGTTTGCAGAGGCATCGCTCGATACGCAGTGTGTTCTTCAGAAGATCCCTACTCCAGGAGTCAAAATAGCATGAAATTTAATTTTACGCCTATTTGACAAAGCTTGATTTTGCCTCCAATCAGCGGGGAGATAAGAGCCCTCGGCACAAGTGCACGGGCAGTTTGGCAGCTGGGGCTGCCGATTTAATAGGTGAATTTACAGGAACAACACTTGAAAATCCCCTGGCTAGTGAACCATTAAGGTGAGCCCTGCCTTCCGTCCCTGCGTCCCTCCCCGCGCCGCTCTCCCGTTGCTGGGTGCTAAAGCAAACCCCAGCTCTGTTTACCGAGTCTACTATTACAATACAGCTACCAAATATTTGCCAGCCGTCAGCTCGCCGCTCCGCTATAAATACTTCAGGCCCAGGTGGAGGGACGGCGAGGGGGAGCGGCGCGGGAGCCTCTGCATGGCCGGGTGGCTGCCCCGAGGTGAGTGCCGAGCCGCGGCCACACCCGATGCCCCCCAGCACTGGGGGGTTCCTCCGGCCCAGGGTAGCAGTGGGGCAGGCTGGCTCCATCGCTGGGGTGGCCCCCGGGGGCTGAGGCAGGACTGGGGGTCCCGTGGCAGGGACGGCACAAAGAGGAACGCAGGGACCCCAGCGATGCTGTTTCAGGCTGGGTGCAGGGCCCAGCTGCGTGGCAGGAGCAGGATTTATCCCCTGCCCCAAGACCCTCTCGGGGCCAGGGCTGGGGCAATGGCAGTGCTAGGCACGTGGCTGGGGATGCCCCGCAGCGAGGCAGGGCTGGGGACCCCAGGGCACGGGCAGCACGAGCTCATCCAGCTCAGCATGGACCAGCCATGACCAGAGCCCACAGGGCAGTGTGGGGTGGTGTCCAGGTTTGCCCCGCTGCAGGGAAACCTGCAGGGACATTGTGCTGGGCAGGGCACGGGGCTGAGGGTCCTGGAGGCTCATCCCAGGGTGGCAGGGACAGCTCAGCCCACGGTGGCAGGGGCTCAACCCTGTTCACCTCCCTGCACAGCCCCAGGGTGCAGGGGAACGTCCTACTGCTCCACAGTTCTGGGGGATGTCCCCACTGCCTCCTAGCTCAGGGGGATGTCCCCACTGCCTTACCTCCCATGGTTTGGTGGGGAACACCCTGCTGCCCCAGATGCCATGACTTGATGGGGACATCCCCATTGTCCTACATCCCATGTCTTGGTGAGGACGTTCCTGCTGCCCTATGTCCCATGGCTTAGCGAGGACATCCCTGTTACTTAATGTCCCAGGGTTCAGTGAGGGTGTCCCCACTACCCTTTGTCCCATGGCTTGACAGGGATGATATTCCCCCTGCCCCATGTCCCATGGCTCACTGGGGGTGTCCCTGCTGCCCCATGTCCCATGAACCAGGGGGCACATCTCCATTGCCCTGCATCCCATGGCTTGGTGAGGACATCCCCACTGCCCCATGTCTCATGGCTTGTGGGGGATGTCCCTGCTGCCCTGCAGCCCCACCATGTCCACGGTGTGACATGACACAGTCCCCCTGCTGCTTCAGGGCCAAGTGCCACTGCGGGTGGTGGGTCAGGGAGGGTGCTGGGGTGCTGCCACTGTCACCCCGCTGTCCCTGCCCGCAGGGTGAGTCCGGGCCTCGGGGTGCCCTTGTGCGTTGACATGGCTGCCGGTGTCATCCGGCCCCTGGCCGAGCTGCGGCTGCCCTCGCCCTTCCCACACGGCCTGCTGCTGCCTGCATGCCCCGAGCCCGACTTCCCCGACCTCTCCGAGGAGGAGGATGAGGAAGATGAGGAAGATGAGGAGGAGACGGCCGAGGAGAGCGTGGGGCCAGATCTGGCCATCCCCAGCGCCGCCGAGACCACCCTGCAGCTCCTCAAGTTCTCAGAGCTCATCAGCTTTGACATCCAGCGCTACTTCGGGCGGCGGGGCCGGGAGGAGGCCGGCGGCAGCTGTGCCGAGCCCGAGGACTGCGGCTCCCCCCGGCACGCCGAGGCCCAGCCCGAGGCCGTGGCCCCGCAGGGTGGCCCTGGGGCCGTGCAGAGGCTGGGGCCACTGGCCGAGCTCTTCGAGTACGGCGTGCACCGGTGCCTGCCAGCCCGGGCGGCCGGCGGCAAGACACAGCGGCTGGAGAGGAAGTATGGCCACATCACCCCCATGCACCGCAGGAAGCTGCCGCCCTCCTTCTGGAGGGAGCCAGGCCCTGGCCCCGCTGGGCTCCTCCACACTGGCACCCCCGACTTCAGCGACCTCCTGGCCCACTGGACGGTGGAGCCAGGGCCAGAGCTGCCGGGCACCGGGCAGGAGCTGCTGCCCGAGCCAGGCCGCACGGGGCTGGAGGCCGAGCCCTTTGCTGGGCTGTGACCCCGATGTGGCCCCAGGGGCCCCCGGCATCACCACGTGCCACACGGTTAATGATAAACCCAGGGGCTCTGGTGGCAGTGCCGGGGCACCTGGAGCCACCGGGTCAGAGCTGGCGCTGGGACGAGTGAATAAATGACTCCCGCCAGGCACCAGCGCGTGCGGTGTCCTTTGCCACCCGCCACTGCAGTGTGCCCACCCTTGGTGACAAAGGGTCAGGGCTCAGCGTGGCCCTGGTCTGCCCTGGCGCAGGACGAGTTGGGAGCACGGTGCTGGCAGGAGGCAGCAGCCTGTGTTTACTCGGCAGCCCACGCTGGGGGATCCATCCCAGCCCCTTATCTCAGCCGTGCAGGGCAAAGGGCAGCGTGGGGCTTCCCAATGCACCCGCCAGCACCCTGGGGACACGCTGCACCCCATGGCAGTGCTGGGGAGCTGGACCGAGGCAGAACGGGGCTGATCCTAGCTCGGGGAGGTCCTTCCCCACAGCCCTGCCGCCGGAGCAGGCTCCCATCGGAGCCCACGGTCCCACTGCTGTTACCAGGGCCCGGCCAAGGCATTCCCTGCTCTGCGGCCACTCTTTGTTGGCCTTGAAAGGGAAAAGCACCCGGGCAGGGGTGGCCACCCCCCTGCCCTGAGCACTCCAGCCCTGCCAGGGGCTGAGGAGATGGGGGGGCTCTGGCCTCCTCCCATGCAGCCCCGCAGTGGGGAGGGGACAGGGACAGACACAGCCCTGGGCCTGGGCAGCAGTAGCGAGGGTGAAGGGAAGCAAGAGAGAGGCAGGACCACAATAAAAGTACAAACAGGCTTTATTCCAGCACAGTATCCCGCAGTCAAAAGTCACCCCCAGGCACCAGATGGCCCCTGCCTAGGCGAGGAGGGGGCAGCCCCAAGCCAGGGTGAGGAGTGAGGATGGTGGAGATGGGAGGGGGCCAGGGCTGGAGCCCTCCTCAGTGCCCAGGGGAGTGCAGACTCTGCTCCCTGCCCAGAGCCAGGGCTGGTGGAGGGGTGCAAGCTGCAGCAAGTGCAGAAACACACCCTAGGGGGACTCTAGACCCCAGCCCCAGCAGAGGGGAGAGGCAGCAGCACTGCTGGGAAGAGGGCAGGAGGGGCAGAGGGGCACACGCTGCAGGACCAACACTGCCCCAGAGCAGGAAACCCTCCCCACTCCTGCCCCAAAACCCAGGGGTGTCTCCCCAGATGCAGGTTGGGGTCAGAGCAGCCAAGGGAGCCAAGAAAGAGCAGGAGGCAGCAGCTGCTGAACCAGGGGCACCCTTTTATTGCACAGCCAAGCAGGGCACGAGCCCTTCCTCCAGCCAGAGGGGCAGAGAGGCATGGCCCAAGCCTGGAGGAGCACAGGGCAGGGGGGACAAGACCCCAGGAACAGGAGGGAGCCCCACCATGTCCACTCACTCCCCACATGGGCCCTGCAGCAGGGGCCAGGGCAGCCCAGGCTGGGTGGATGAGGCGATGGAGGCCATGTACCACAGCAGAGCAGCTGTGCCCAGCTCAGCAGGGCAGTTCTGCTCCCCTGGCACACTCCAGCCTTCACACAACCCTCAGGGAGAGCCTACACCAGGAGCTAATGGAGCCAAGGGTACACTTTAATCCCTCAGGGAAGCAGAGGAAGGAATAAGGAGGCAGTAGATGTGGGGAGGCAGCAACAGGCAGGAGAGCCAGGGCAGCACGGGCGTGCTGGTGCTCCAGGCACCATGATGCCTGCACAGCCTGGCCCAGTCCTCCCCCACCTCCCAGAAATGGGGTCCCTGGCTCCGAGGGGCCAGGGCACATCTCTGCTGGGCAGTGCCACCCTGCGTCACGTCTGTGCCAGCGAGAGCTCCTCCAGGCCCTCCTTCCCCAGCCGGTACCTGGCGAGGTCCTTGCGGGTGACCATGCCCACCACCTGCCGGGAAGGGGACAGGGTACAGCCCCACGCTGGCACATGGAGCCTGGGGACAAGGGCAGCACGTCCCTCCCCCTGGGAAGCCCACAGGCAGCAGCAGAGACTCACCTCATTGCGATTGTCCACAACTACCAAGTGCCGCAGGCCCAGGGCTCGGAAAAGCTTGAACACCCGTGGCAGCGACGCCTCCTGCACGGCAGAGTGGGGCTGCGTGAGCTGCGGCACCCCCAGGCAGCACCCATCACCCACCCGGGACCCCCGGCCATTACCTGAGGCACGGTGTAGGGTGAGGGGTTCATGAACTCGCTGAGGTCAATCATGCACTCGCGCTCGTCCTGGGAGACGTGGATGGACTGGATGGGGGGGAAGCGGGGGTAGGCGTCCCGGAAATCCTTCAGCTTCAGCCGCCGCTGCACCAGGCTCAGGTTGGCCCTTTCCACAAAAACCTTGGGAGGAGAGAGGCCATCAGGCACTATCCCAGGCACCAGGGCCAGGGCAATGCACCGGGGCAAAGAGGGAAGAGGGCAGGAGCATGGGGCAGATGGACCATCTGCAGGAGAACAGCCTATTTCCCATACACTTGGGGTTTGTGAGCCCAGTGGGGTGCAGGATGATGCTGGGGTAACCCCAGCACCGCACAGGAGCCCCCAGTATCTCCTCAGGGGAGTTGAGGGAGATGACAGGGACACCTCCGCCAGCTCCTCCTGAGCCAGGCAGGCAGCATGGGGCCCGAGGCAGCCATGGGACAGGGGCATCTGGGCTCTGACACAGCCCAAACAGCCTCTGCGCAGCATGACCCACCTTGTGCTTCAGCAGGACGATGAGCTGGGAGCGCAGGATCAGACCCCGCAGCCCGGCCACCTGTGACAGAGCACCACGTGTGAGATGGGGCTGGGTGAGGGTCCCATGGCAGGGCCAGCCCTCACACAGCCAACCCCCAGCTGCACCCCCTCGCCAGCAGCACCCAGCCCACCTGCGTGGCATCGGGGTTGCTCTCCACCACGGGGAAGCCATTGTGGTTGGAAGAGGTGTCACTGAGGATGTCCACAACTGTGCCCACTCGCTCGATCCTCCGCAGGCAGGTGACAGGAGTGCTCATGACCTCCCTGCAGGGAAAGCTCAGTGTGAAAGCAAGTGGGGCAGCAAGCCCCAGATTCCTCCCTCCTCCCACCTGTGCATGGCTCCTCCATCCCCATAGCCTGCTGGGGACACAGGGAGGGCACGCACCAAGGGTGAAACTCGTCACCACCTCCATTTCCAGCTCAGGTCAACAGCATGGTCCAAAAGCTTCTGCCCTGGGTGTGAGGAGCGTCCCCCAGCCCACCTACCTGGCCGTGAGGGAGTGGGATGTCACCGGGGCCTCCCAGTGCAGGAAGGGCACACTCTGCAGCTGGATGTGCATGTCGTAGAGTCCCTGTAAGGAGAGCCAAGCCGTCAGGGGAAGCCTGGTGAGATGCCGAGGGGCACAGCCAGGCAGCAGCTCCCCTCCAAGAGGGTGCACACGCTTGTCCTGGCCACCTTGCAGCTCCCCAGCACCCCTAGCCCACAGGCTCTCGCTGGGTCCCAGGCTCCAGTTGAGCACACCAGCCCTCACCTCCACAAAGTAGTCTCCCACAATCTTTGCTGTCATCAGCACCAGCATGATGGGGAAGCCATAGGTGACATTGCCCGTCGCCTCCATCATGATGACTGTGAGGCTCAGTGTCATTCGCACTATCCCACCTGTGAGAGGCAGCCAAGGGGTTTGGGGGTTTAGGTGGGCAGGGAAACATGGGATGAGGGAACAGCAAAGCACCCAAGGCCCCTCCGTCTCTGTCCAGGACCACCCACATGGGCAGGGGTCCCCTGGACGATTGCAGCCCTTGCTGGTGCCCCAGCAGAGCCCATGTTTGGCAGAGCCATTTGGAAGCCAACGGCCAGGCTGGGCTTCTGCTGGGGGAGACAATGTGCTAGGGGAGCACGGGCTGCTTTGTCCCCCAACACCTTCACCCCAACACGAGTAGGAGGTGGCCACAACTGCGCCATGAGGAACTCACCAAGCTGGGCAGCAGCTCCCATCAGGGCGTACTTCCCCGGGTCAGCCCAGATCTGAGCACAGGAGAGAGAAGGGGCTGAGTCAGCTGCTGGCTCCAGGGCACCCAGAGGCAGTGGGCAGTGCCCTGACTGCCAAACCCCCATCCGAAGCGGGGAGGAATGCCCAACACCACCTGCATAGCCCTAGCAGGGACCCATCTGGACATGGCAAGCCCAGACCCAGCTCAGGAAGACATCAAGAGGAGCAAGCACACTCCACGCCTCTCCAGATTGCTCTGTCGGGCTCTTACCCAGCTCCGTGCCCGCTGCCCAACCGTGCAGCCCACCCAGGGGCGAGGGAGGAGGGCTGGGTGCCATGGCTCCCCCCGCCCAGCACCTATCCCCAGCAAGGGCTCACCGAGGCGTTGGTCAGGTAGGACAGGGAGATGCCAAAGAGCCTCCCCCAGGCAGCACCGATCAGCAGAGAGGGGATGAAGACCCCCGCAGACACCGTGAGGCCATAGGTCCAGCAGGCCAGGAAGAAATACATCAGTGTGAACATGCCCAGTGTCATGGGGTTGTAGGAACCTGAGGTGGAGAGAGAATGGAGAGTGAGTGCTGGTCTCACAGCCCAGAGGACTGCTCTGCCATGGGAGAACAGAGAGCAGCAGCCCCACCACACCCCAACCAGCTCTACCCAAGTCCAGCACGCGTCTTTCCTCCATCTCATGGCCTGTGATGACCCGACCCCTCCCCACCCCACAGCTCCCAGCCTCCCGTCAGGCAGCATGACCAACTTCACCAAGCCCCAAGGGACCACCAGCGCAGGAGGACAGAGTGCACAGCACGGGCTGTGCCACCAGTGAGACCCTGCTGTCCCCAGGACTCAGCCTACTGCTATTTTAGGATTGCTGAGCAGCTCAGTCTAGCTTAAACGAGTACTTTGCAACCCCTCCTTCACAGAGGGGTCAACAGACCAAAGCCCTGAGCCAGGGAGGACCCAACACTGCAGGGAACAGCCCTGAGACACAGGACAGTCATCACCTGGCTTCAGGTGGCCAAGCTGCACTCTCTGGGCTGAGGTCTTGAAAACTTGGAGCTATCTGCTCCCTGCCCATGTGCAGCTGGGCACAAAACTCAGCCGAGCAGGCAGAGGGCAGGCTAGGTCCAAGGGTAATGGGAGCTGGAACCTGGCAGCCAAATTGCATTTCTCAAGCCCCAAGATCCACCTCCACAACCTGCCCAGAAGGTAAAGTCATTCTGGGGCAAGAGGCCCTGCTAATTAAGAAAACAGCCAGGGACATTTCCAGGACAGACTGCAGAGAGCCAGCAAGGTCAGACATGCTCCCACGCAAACACACACAAACAAAACCAGGTCCTTATCCACAGCCTCCCGAGATCACAGCCCTTTGGTCGAGCTCCAAGGTGCCACCAGGCACAGCACCCATCCCTTCTCCTTCCACCACCGCAGGAAAGGAGCAGGCACAGTGCTCGGCTGGATCCTGCTGTGCCCATCATCCCCCACCTCATCCCACGAGCAGCCAGGAACAGCTCAGCCACTACACATGAGCCTGGCCCTGCTCCACTTGTACCCAAGGACTCACTCGCCAGGGGCACGGACCTGGAGGGTCATGGAAGAGGTTGACGACGCTCTTCTCAGGTGTGTTGAAGAAGGCAGTGGCCATGGAGTTGTACTCTCCATCAGCACAGAAAAGCTGAAGGGGGGAAAGAGAGAGAGATGGCAGATCCGGGCTGGGCTGCGGCAGGCTCAGGGGCTCTGGGCTGGAAGGCTGCCAGGCTCAGGGGAACGTGTGCTGGTGAGGAGGCAGTTCTGGGCAGCAGCAAGCACTCCAGCACCACGCTGGGGCCTCCAGCTCTGCCTGTGGCAGAGGACACTGACTGTGAGGTCCAATGCCACAGAACCCAGCAGGGTCTCGTCTCCCTGCTCAGCCTCTGTCTCCAGCCAGGCTCAGGCTGCCCCAACTCTGGGGGCTGCTCTCCAGCATCTCCTACCTGCAGGGGATACGCCACCGTGCTGCCCTGGATGGGCTGGCAGTCCCTGGAGCAGTAAATCATGACAAACCCCACCGTCGCCGTCACTGCTGCCACCAGCATGGCCTCAACCACCTGGAGGCAGGGCCGGTGGATGTACCTGCGAAGGGAGCAGAGCGAGGGTGGCACCCAGGGGTGCCAGCAGGGTCACCCACTGCCTGGCTTGGCATGTCACATCAGCCACACGGACAGGCTGGCTGCCCTTGCTGCCCCCCAGGCCCCACCAGGCTGTCCTGCACTCTGTCCTCTCGCAGAGCCATTGTGAGGATCTGGGGTAGGAGGCCAGCAAGCAGGAGCAGCTTTGCCTCCCCAGCTCCAGCCTGCCTCCCCTGCACGGAGCTGGGCACAGCTCCCATGGAAAGGCTGGTGAGACCTGGCTGAGGTGACAGTGCAGAGCCAAGCCCAGAAGGCTGCAGCTCGTGAAGGTTTGAATGGAGCAATGCCCTGGAAGCATCCTCAGGCCCCTCACCGCTCTGCTGCCACAGGGCATTCCTCCCCGAGGCCACGAGCCTGGTCCTGGGGTCTGAAAAGCTGGTGCCAAGTACTGGCTGTGCCGGACTGCGCTCAGATGCAGCAGCTGTCCCCATTCTCTCATTACTCTTTGAAACACATAACAGTCAGGTTTGCAGTGTTTGCACTTCTTTGGGCCCTCAAGTCACTGAAGGGAAATACTCAGCAGGGTCAGATGCTGCAGGTCACAGCCTTGGCTGCAGGCAGCGAGAGGCATGTGGCATCTTTGCCTGCCAGCTTCCATGGGCGGCTGGTGCTCATGTTAGGTGCAAGACCACAGCCTTGTTCTGGCTGAGAACATGGCTTTGAGGGAGCGCAGAAGGTGTCAGCCAACCCATGCCAATCACTTCAGCCACCCACAAGCTCTTACCTGATCCGGAACATCGTTAACCAGTAATTGAGGGCATTGAACAGAGCCCCAAGGATCCCTCCTGCAAAGGCAAAAGAGGAACAGCTCAGCAGGTCCCAGGCTCTCCTACGGCTGCTCAGGACACAAGGAATCCATGGACCTCAGGGAGACATCAACAACACATCCAGTGGCACCGGCCAGGATCCAGCTCTCACCCCTGTGAAAGCCCCACAAGCAGCCTCTGCTCCAGATTTTAATGGATTTCCCACCCACTCCAGGAAACTGGACCCCAGAGCTTTAGACCCAGACAGAGAACAGAGGAAATTATTCAGACTGATCAAATGGAAAGAGCAGCACTCTCTTACCAACCACTCCCATAAAGATGAAGATCGGAATTTCCTGGATCGTGTATCCCATTTTCTGCAAGCAAGCAAGAAATGGGTTTCAGATCTCCTGGTCCAGCTGCAGTCCCACACGTGGTCACTGTTTGCTGGCACAGCAGCAGCCTGTACTGGTGAGAGGCTCCCAGAGATGCCCCAACATCCCCCCTGGACACCCCACAGCCCCAGATCCAGCAGTGGCTGCAGAAAAGCCTTCTGTTGGGGTTGGTGGAGCTGGGACCCAGCCAGACCCCACAGTCTGCTCAGGCAGAGCCTGCCCCAGCCCCCAGGAAATGTTTTAAGAGAGACTGGTGGCCCCAAGCTGCCATGGGCTGCTTCCAGTGCCCCAGCAGAGCCCTACAGGGGGAGTATCTGTGCCATACCTCAGTATCAAACCTGCCGAAGTTGATGAGCCCAGGGTTGGAGAGATCCCAAGCCTTGCCATGGTAAACACTCAGGACAGAGTTCAGAGTGAATGTAGAGATCATGGAGGCAAAGAACTGGAAGGAGATGCAGCCCAGAGTCACTGCCAGACCCCTCCAGCCCCGCACCCTCACCACATGTGCTCTGCATTACCCCAAAGCACCCCCCCAGGGTCCCGGGACAGGGCTTGTACCCCCCGTGTTGTGGGGACAAGTGGTCACGTTCCCTGTGGCACCACTCTGGGACCAAGGGCTTGCTCCTCCTGTTGTCCCAGGGCACAGCCCAAGGCAGCTCCCTTGGAAAGGGGTTGGCAGCAAGATGGAGCTCAGCCAGGTCCAAACTCAGCCTCTGAGGCGCAAGGGGCAGAAGCAGAGCTGGGATGCTCTTCCCTGGGATGTGTTACACACGGCTGCCCGGCTGGGGCAGGGATAGCAGGAGACCTGGGGCTGTGGGGCATGGGGAAGAGGCAATGCCTCACACAGGAGGCCAGCAGACCTCTATCTACTGCTCCCCTTCCAGCACTTACGATTCGCCACGTCAGGAACTGGTTCCAGAAGGAAGCCCCTTCCTCCAAGCTGAAGAGGACACCCCCTGCAAGTGCAAGACACAGACATCTTCACAAGGGGCATGTGACATGGACCCTTGGCTCGCAGCACCAGCTGAGGCACCCAGATTCATCCTAGCCCATAGGCCCACACTGCCCCAGCCCTCACAGGCTCCAGCGAAGGCACTAGCCAAGCCCACCCAGCCATCAGTGATGGACAGATCGCAGTGAAGCCCCTCTACTGCCTTCCTCCACCCCAGGGAGGCAACACTTGGGATCCAAGACAGATGACCCCCCTCCTCTCTTCCCCAAGACCTGCGTGGTGGGGCAGGACAGCTTGGCTGGGCACTTTGCAGGAAGGCTTCTGCAGCGCCCGAGGCAGATCCCGGCAGCTGCTTCCGTGCAAGTGGGAGCAACCTCCTGATGAGGTCTGCGTGCAGGCCCCACTCAGCATCCGAGAGCAGAGACACGCACCCACGGGAGCACCAAACGCAGCCGAGACACCAGCAGCAGCTCCAGCCGAGACAAAGTCCCTCTTCTCTGTGTCTCTGCGGAAGTACTCGAAGATCTGAAACACCAAAGAGAAGGCAAGTTTAGGGGAGACACAGGATACACCATGTATGACCCCAAGGCACCAGCATGACCCCAAGGAACAGCCTGGTTTGAGCACAGGAGGCCACCTGTAGCACAGCCCCTTGACCCTCAACACCAACCTTGAAGTCTCGCTTCAAAGACGTGGATCTTCCCTGGGAGATCCCAGCAGCAATCACCGCTCCGGAGTGTATCATGGGTCCTTCCTATGGGCAGGAGAGCAGAGTCAGACCGAAGGAGGAAGAACCTCAGGGACAGTCAGGGATGGCTGAATGCTGCTCACCAGCTCACAGCCCTGAAAATGCTGGCCAGGAGGATTTCCCTCCAGAAAATACACACCTTGCCATTTGTCCCCCTTAAACCCCCATTTTAGCAAGTGGCTCCTGTGTCCACCTCCTGTTCCCACCAGTGCAGGGGGCAGGGGCTTCCCTTGCCTGCCTTTGACCCCAGCAAGCTAGAAAGGTCCCAGTGGGGATCCTGGGTCTCTCCATCTAACATTTGCAGGGACAGCCACCGATGGACACAGGCTGCTGCTCTCCTGCCCTCAGCCAAGTCACACACAGGCTGGCTTGGTGGCACCACGTGCCCAGAGGGCTCCCCGAGCCTGGACATGCTCGATCCCCTTGGCCAGCACATCAGGGAGTACAACTGAGAAGTCACCATGAGGCCACAGGCACCCCATTCCCAGCCCGAGGCCGGTGACAGGCACATGTGCCAGCGGAGGGTGCCAACGTGCCAGCAGCGTGCTGGGGAGCACTTTGTGCACATCACCTTCCCAACAGCCAGGCCACCGACCACCGAGAGGATGACCCCGCAGACTTTGATCACCAGGGTCTGCAAAAGAGACGACAGGCACAGCACGTCACACGGGTGCATGAGGGACACGACCACAGCAGCCAGAGGGGACACAGGCTCGGCCAGCCACAAAGCCAGTGACCCCGAGGGACTTGGGATTGTCAGCCCCTCGCTGTGGCAACAGGGTTGGTCAACTTTCTTCTTGGCCAGAGTGAAAAATCACCAGCCCTACCACAGGCAAAAGGCCCACACCACGTCCCGTTTCCTACCTTGAGGCGGACAACATGAGGGATCTTCACACCGTTGAGATAGCACTTGATCTGGGGAATGCCACTGCCAGCTGCAACAGGCTGTGGGGAGCAGGGAGAGCGTGAGTGGCTGCCACATACAGGATGGGGACACACAGGGTGCACCCTGCAGGGACACGCAGGATGGGGACACGCACCCTTCCCCTGTCCCTCAGCGCAGGGCACACCAAGCACACCCTTTGGGAAGGCTCAGAGATGAGGCCAAGCCTATGTGCAGGCTCTGAAGGTGGGCTTGAGGGAGGCACCCTCTGCCCCCAAGGCCAAACATGCCAGGGAGAAGGAGCTGGTTCTTAGAGGACACCAGGGTGACCCCACCATGTGCCATGATGGGAGGCCCACTGCTGCAGAAGGCTCACACTTGGTGGCCAGGGAGAGCAAGGGCAGAACCACAAAGAAGACAGTGCTGACTCAGAGTGGCCTGCAGGGAGCCATTGCCCTGGCCTGGCCATAACTAGCCCCAGTCTCCACTTGTCCTCCTGAGCATGTCCCCGAGGCTCCTGGCAGCTGCTCTCTGCTGAGGCTCACGTACGCCCGGCACAGAGAGGCCAAGCTGGGGCCAAGGCTTGTGAGAGCTGTACCTGCACCCTGGCTGGAGCACACCCTGGCCCTGGCTGCCAGGCAAGGGCAGCGTGTCCTGCCCTGACCCCCAGGAGAACCCTGACAGCACAGCTGGAGGCAGTGCTGGGGAACTGGGGCTACCAAGGGCTGATTTGGCAGAAATACACCTGCTATTACACAAATTTGTGTGTTTTCTGGAGATGTGATCCTGCTTCCCCCACGTAAAGAGCCGTGGTGGGATGCAGGGGGATACCCTAACGCAGACCAGCTCCAAACTCTCACCTCTATGAACGCAACGATCACGGAGCCCACCATCACCACGCTGGCGTTCAGGGTGGCCCAGAGTAACAGGGAGAAAGACAGGCCCCCTTTCTCCGTGAACTTGTCGATGTCTGGGGAAACAGCTCAAGGAAAGGCTGGGATCAGTTGGGCATCATCTCTCCCACCACAAACACCTCACTGAAATGCTTCTTGAGCTGCAGCAGCGCAGCAGATCCTGCACACTTAGAGCAGCCAGGGCTGCTCCAAGAAGCCTCCTCCGTTATGGCAGTGCCCAGCCACAGCTCAGCCCTGTGGAGCAGCCAGGCACTTGGCAGAACCTTGGGCAGCAGGATCTGTGCCACTGAACCCAGGCAAGGAAGCGCTGCCCTCTCCCCAGCACCCCAGGCCAGAGACCGCGCAGAGGTCCCACGGCTCCCGGCTGGCCAGCAGCCACAGCTCCATGGAGGATACTGTCCTTCACCACCCGGTACTTCAGCCCAGCCAGGTTCTCCACCACAATGTCGATGAAGCAGGCGACGAGGCCGGTGAGGATGCCGATCATGGCACAGATGACCCAGCGCTTGATCTCCACTGTCCGGAAAGCCTGAGGGACAGACAGCCATCAGACCCCGCTGCACCCAGCCCAGCCCTGCCAGCACCAGGGCATCTCCAACCCACCTGGCCACCTCCCCCAACACAGCCCTAAGCTCCAAGGAGAGCTGCTCAGGAAAACTGGTGCTGGCCGACCCAGGATTGCAAAGTCTGGTCCCAATTTACCTATTTTAAGGCAGAGCCCTTGCCCCTCTGCAGGATCCCTAATGGCAGATGTGCTTTTTCCAGCTCGCCTGCCTCCATCAGACCCCTCCTGTTGGGCTCCTTGCTGTGGCACTGACTCCCAAAGGCCCCAGGGCAGATGCTTCACACAGCTCCAGAAGTCCTTCTGCTTAGGGACCTGCCCTGTGCCACCTGCCAATGCCACCACACACACCCAGGCTAGCTCTTGTTTGAACCATCCTATACTGGGTCCTTGCTCCTCAGGTTTTACAGCTTGTCACAAGCTGGACAGTGCCCATAAACCCACCCCAGCTCAGGCACTGCTTTGAGCACAACCTCCTCTGGCACAGAGAAGCCCCCAGTGGTGGGGCAGGGGAGGAAGGACTTCCTTGGGCCATCCCGGCTGCAGGGACAGCGGGCAACCGGGTCACAGGGACACTCACCGTGTGGTTTATCCTCCTCTCCTCCTCCAGGAACAGCTGGTTTTCACTGTTGTCATAGTCCAGGCTCTAGGTGAGGAACAGGAGATGTTGTTACCATCCAGTGCAGGGGAAGAGATGCCCATACCACTGCCCTCAGACCCTCACCCCTGCCCCTCCACACCCCTGTATCTTTTCCTTCCCTCAATCCTGCTCCTTCCCCACTGAATCCCCTCTGGCCAGGCAGCCACGAGCCCTCACCACACGGACCTGCCCCACTGTGTCCCAGAGGGCAGAGCTGAGGTGGGGGGACGGGCTCTTACCTCGTACTTGAGCGACAGGAGCTTCTCGTTGTGCGGGATCTCGTTGGGACGTGGCCGAGGGAGCTCCGTCTCCTGCGGGATGCAATGCAGAGGTCAGGAGGGCCAGGTCTGAGCCCAGCCCTCCTCTCTGCCACATCAGCACTGGTTTAGTGCTGGTTTTCACACTCAGGAGAGGCAGGGAGGACTGCAGAGAGCCAAGCCCTAGTGCGAGATGCCTGGCACACTGGGAGCTGGGATGATTTTCCACCAGTTGGTGGATGTGTGGGATTTAAGGCAGCTGAAAGGCTGTCAGGGTTGCACCCTGGCCCACCACCTCTCCACCCCTGGGCAGGTGGAGGGTTTGCCCTGCTGCCATGCTGACCCAGTGCTGGCTCCGAGCAGCTCCATGCTCCAGCGAAGGGCAACCTTTCACCTCGGCAGGAAATTCCTTCGGCCGAAAGCAAGGAGCTATTTCAAGCAGGCCCATGTTTTTGGGCAGAACCCAAATTCTGTTTCCCAAATGCCTTTGATCATGCAAACTGTTCCCAGCTCCAAATTAGGGCATTTACTACGGATGCCAGAGGGGCCCCCGGGGCAGCAGCACCCTGCACCCTTCCTCAGCCCAGCTATGGCCAAAGCTGCCCCAGCCTGTCCTCCAAGGTGAGGGATTAAGACATATTTCTCATTTCCCATTTGAGAATTCCACAAGAAATATTTAGCAGAAGTCTTCTCATTTGCTCTTCCTAAAGCTCCATGGCCGAGGCAGAAGCATCTGAGGAAGGAAAGCTTTTTGGGTGTTTGAGGGATGGGGGGGATAAGTTGAAACCCAAGAGTTTCTGCAAGATGCCCCATCTGCCCAGCTCTGTCCCCAGGGATGAGATGTCCCCTCCCCTGCTTTCACTCTGAGCTGGGAAGCAGGCAAGAGAAGCAGCTTTAAGGAGCTCTCATGGCAACAAGGAAGAAATCCCTTCCAACTTCCCTTGCTCCTTGTGCTTCCTCCAGCAGGAGAAAGGTCTCTGTGTCACCCAGATGGGCGCAGGGGACCAGGATGCCCTTGGCTCAGCGTTGCAGCTAAGGGGGAGCTGCGAGGGTCGAGGCAGAGCAGCAGCAGCTGCCACGCCACAAAGGTCACCCAGCTCAGCAGGAAGCACTGGAGCCCTCCTCAGACAAGCGGGATGCAAAGGGGGGAAGAAAAGGAGCCGTTAGTGGAAGCACGGAAGGAGTCTTGGTAACGGTGGGTCCCTTTCTGTGCCGCTCACCAGCTCCCGGACATCCTCGTTGAGGTCCACATTGCTCAGCTGCCCGACACGCAGGAAGGAGGAAGGAGTGAGCTGAGGAGGGAAAGGAAAATGGGGTCAATTCCTGAACATGCTGCAAGCCTCAGCAGAAGGAAGGAGCAGGCCTGTGAGTTCTCATGCTCTGCCCCCAGGCTGAGCTCTGCCTGCCCGACCCCCCCCAAAGTGCAGTGCCCGCTCTTGGAGGGTGCATGGAAGAGGTGGGAAGCACTGCCCCGGGGGGAGCACGAGGCAGCAGCTGCCTGCCAGGGTTTGGGTGAGCTGCTCCAGCCCAGCAGCTGGCACAGCCAGCTCACCTGGGGACACCAGCAGCAGCTCAGTGGGGACCAGCAGCCGGCACCCCGCGAGCTGGCAAGGGTCACCAGCAGCCCCCGGGCAGCAGAGCCGTGCCCAGCAGCACACTCCATGCTGCCCTGGAGCTGGGGAGGGACAGACCCCCGAACAGAAAGTGCCACCGCCGCGGTCACAAGCACACCCGGGCCTGCCAGGGCCCCCCCTCAGCTCGCACACCTGGCCAGCCTTAAGGGACGGCCGAGGGCACGTGTGGCTCTGCCATCCCCCCCACAGCAGCAGTGCCCAGCCAGGGGGATGAGCACATCAGCACCTTCATCCCCCTCGAGCAGCTGGGGCACGAGCAATGGCCGGGCCAGCCGCCAGCCAGGGCACAGAGGAAGCAGGACAGCTGCTCCTGTGCAGCCTTGGGGACACCAGCTCCTCCCTGAGCTGGCCCCGGCACGGCGCTGGGAAGCAGCATTTGCATCTCCCTCTGGGGAGCAAGTTCTCTTTTTGCTGGTGACCACCCAGGCTCGTTACTGGCAGCACAATTGCGCAACACGGGAGTTTTTGGACTATTTGGGCCACCTCATCTCCTGGCCAATGTGGGCAAGGGCTTGGGCTGCAGGCGAGCCAGCCTCCAGCCACGGGGGTGCACAAGGGTGCAAGCAGCACTGTCTCTGAGCACAGCCCAAACACCAGTTCTCAACATCAAGATCTTCTCCTCCAGAGCCTCATCCCTCTCCAGCTGCCAGGATAAAGGACTGGAGAATAAAAGAGGGATGGCAAGCAACAGTGAGGCCCTGGCACGTCAGTCCCTCACCACCGGCAAGTCAGCAGATCCCAGAACAAGCCCCTGCTGCTTTAATCCCCACTGATCCCATCTGGAACGTGCAGGCCAGAGCAGCCAGGAGCCGCACACGTCACTGCAAACGAAGACTGTCCCTTTGTGTTTGCAGCCTGACCCATTTTCCCATTTCTCCATCTGCTCCACGTTCACATTCACTCCCTGACCCGCAGGCAGGTTTTGCTCCAGCTTCTCAAACCCTCTTCAGTGCCCTTTTGTCCTCAGCAACCACAGGGGTGGCTGAGCACAAAGTGCTCCATGAAGCCGTTCTCAGACACTGGTTTGGTGAGACCAGCCTGGGCTTTGGTTCTGGTCCATGATGACTCCACAATCCCCCTGGAAAAGACCCAGGTAGAGTTTCCCAGCGGTCTGAGCAGACCACCACCAGCTCCTACGAGCTGGGCACACCCAAAGCTGTCACCTCCCTGCAGGGACATGGATGGGAACTTACACAGAGTCACGAGCTGGAGGCAGGAACTGCCCATTCCAGTGCCCACTGGTACCCAGCTGCTCTGGTGGCAGGCAGAGGTCCTGGACACGCCCCTGATGTCCTGGGGAGGGGGAAGGACACAGTCCTTGCCTTGAAACCCCAGGAGGGACAAAGCTGAGAACTTGCAAGAGAACCCACTTCCACTCAGCTTCAGGAGGCACAAAGATTTAAGGCTCCCATTAGATGCCACATGCCCAGGGCAAGGATCAAGGCAACAAGATGGAAACTCATGCCATGTTCCCTGCTCACACCTGAGCTCAGACCTCAGACAGGACCAGCCTTTTGTGGAAATCCTCCTTCTGCTAGCCATGGGGGCCCGCAGAAAGACCAAACACGGCTGAACCTGTGACATCCCCCCCACACCCCTTCCCAATGGAGCAAGCGGCAGTGGACAAGCTGCAGCAAGGGAACTTATGCTTAGATATCAGAGACAAACGTTCACCAAGAGGGTGGCAACACACAGAACCTGGGGCCAGAGAGGGTGCAGAGTCTCTGTCCATGGAGATACCCAAATCTCCACTAGATGTGGCCCCAAGGGGCTGGGCTAGAGACCTCCTGAGGCCCCTTCCCCCCTGCTCTGGGGTCTTCACTGCTGGGTCCAATGTCCCTGTGCACGTGGGGTGATGCTAGAGCAGATGGCAGCAGATTTGGCACTGACAGCGGGGCTGGCAGGAGGCTCCCGCCAGCTGTAGCGGGGCCGTGCGGCGCCCTGATCTGAGCTCCATCACTGCTCTGGGGCCTTTGGTGCTGGGTCCAATGTCCCTGCGCATGCGGAGTCATTGGATGCGATGGCACCGGAATGGACACGGAAGGCAGGCCTGGCAGGGCACTTGTTCTCGGAGGGTCCTTGCCTCTTCTCCCACCGCTGCGGTGCCAGGAGCTGTGGTGGCCACGTGGCCCTGGGGACCCTGACCCCCGGCTGCACCCTCGCCAGCGCTGCTGCAGGAAAAACTTTTTCACTGTGCGAGTGACGGAGCACTGGACCAGGCTGCCCAGAGAGGTTGTGGAGTCTCCTTCCCTGGAGACATTCAAACCCCGCCTGGATGCGTTCCTGTGTGATGGACTCTAGGTGACCCTGCTCTGGCAGGGGGGTTGGACTGGATGATCCTTCGAGGTCCCTTCCAACCCTAGAATTCTGTGATTCTGTGATTCATGCCGCCACCACTCCAGCACTGCTCCAAGATGGGCAAGAACAAACTCGGCATCAATCTCAACAAGAAAAAGATCCAGCAGAAGGTCTCAACCACCACCTTCTACCTCCTGCCCCAGAAGGACCATCTCCGAGGTCATGTGCAGATCAGCAAGAGCCCAGAGCATCACAGACCGGGGTGGAAGGCAGCAGCACTGCTGCAACCATCCCCATTGGCAAAGGGGACAAGAAGCCACTGCTCCATGTGGTGCCACAGCAGCGTTCTACCTGCAAGCAGAGCAGTAAAAGAGCAACTGCTGTTTGTGTGTAGCAGAACAACTTCAGTCAAGGCTAAAGCACTGCTGAACCCACCTGGGCTGTGTGTGCAGCGACCCGGCTGGGCCTCCCAAACACTGTCCTGAGGAACCGTAAATAGGGAGCATCTGCCTGCTCCATGGCCCATTTCCATAGGGATGGGCCAGCAAGGCTGGTCCCTCAGGACATCCCCCCTCCCCTGCCCCAGATCACTGTCCTGCTGCTCACCAGCGAGCTGGAAGCACGTGCCTGTCTGTTATCAATGAGATAAAGCACAGACCACACCAGCAGCCCACAGCAGTGCTGCAAACCAGCAGGAGGGAAGGAAGAGGACTTCCAGCCCCCCCCAAGCCCTCTTGGTCCCAGCACGCTCTGCCGAGGAGCCCTCAGTACCTGCTCGGGCGGGGAAGGACAGCACCAGGCTGCAGCACCGGCAGGGGAAGCTCTGCCACCGGCTACAGCAGCGCATGGGGAAGATGAGCTGTGAGGCTCTTGAAATTCCCCTGTGACACACAGCCACAGCTGTGATGGGCTTCAAACCCAGGCAGCCATCATCCCCAAGATGCACCACACCACGGGGAACAAGGCCCCTCGCCTCCAAGCCCATAAAGGGGGAAGAAAGCACCCAGACTCTCCCCATGGCATCACCGCTCAGCTGTGATTTTGTTTCCAGCCCCTGCTGCCACTCCAGGGCACAGCAGCTCCTTGCCCCCCACCTGCAAGAGGCCGCGAGATGCCATTGTTGTCCTGGTCCACCTGCCTTGTCCCATGTGTCCCCCCCTGCAGCCCATCTGCAGGGAATCAGGGCTCACCCAGCAGACTTCTCTTTTTCTCCCCCCAACATTTTCCAATTGCAGCAAGCACAGGAGCCCTCCGGCATCGCCACAGAGGTTCTGCACCCTCTTACTTGGAGTGAGAGAAAACAGGACCACAACATATGGAGATGCAGAATAAACACACTGGGGTTAGGAAGGACCACAGCTGGGTCCATGTCCTGGTGATGCCCTGCCCCTGCTGCAGGCACCCTCTGAAGCAGGAGCATTACACCAAGGCATTTTAGCAAAATACAGAGCATGTCTCCATGGGTAGTGAAGGAGAAGTGGGGTTTGGGTTTTGTTGTGGTTTTTTTAAAAAAAAGTGCCTAATGATGGAAATTGGTTGCTCTTAGTAAAACTGTTCACCCACTTTTCAGCCTGGGAACTGGCAGGCACAGCTCGAGAGCACAGGAGAGGGGCAGCCCACAGCAGGCACGATACTCAGAGGCACTAGGAAGTCCTGGTGAGAGGACAAAGGCTCAGTTGGCTCTGCAGCAGTGCTCAGCTGGCCCCAAAACCAAAGGACATCTCCAGCACAGCCTCGTAAGGTCCCCTCTATGGCCACAGGTATGTTTACCCAGCCCCTCCTCACCTCCTGCCCACAAGCACTCCATCTCAGTGCTTGCAGGGAGCTATAGACCCGTATCTCCTTTGTCACTTCACAATCACTGTCATTTCCATTAAAGAGCACATGCAAAAGGGAGGCAGCTTTGCTGGGGACATTTCTAGTGCACTACCACAACCCCAGGGTAAGTCTCCCACGAGTTAAGCAGCTCCAGTCTCTCTCTGTGTCTCTGCCAGACTGTCCTGTCTTCACTTTTCCATCTGCACAACTGCACGGCACCTGGGGCAAGGGACCACCCGAGGGAGAGCAGCAGCTGCCCTATGCTGAAAGGCCACCCTGGCACTACAGTGACAACCCAGCTGACACTGCCAGGGACACGCGTGGTCCTGCCAGCCACGGACTCGAAGCTCCAACAAGGCACCTGCTCTCCTCCTTTGCCAAGGACAAAGCCATGGAGTGGCTCGTCACCAGCTGAGACCCGAGCACGGTGACAGTGAATCAGACTGGCAGGGCTGAGTCTCCACCGCTGGAGATGGGCTCAGCATTTCTTCCAAGCCACCAGGAAAACCTTTTCCCAGCTGACCCGCAGCCACGGGATCTGGTCAATCCCTATTTTAACACCCTCCAGACCTGCAGAATCCACCACGTGGTCTCTAAAGACAACCCGAGCTGCAAACACTCGGGCTCCTGTTGTTCTGCCTGGGCAGGTTATTTGTGTTTTCCCAGCAGAACAGTGGCAGCAGCACAGGGGACTCCCTCCAGCTGCCGTGCCCTGCTCCCGCAGTGCCACGCCAGGTGCTCCCAGCCTAACGAACCCCACATTTCCCTCTAATTAGCTGCTGTTCCGACTTGCCCAGGAGTAGGGTGGCACAGAATCGTGCTCAGCGAGGCATCCCTGCTAACAGCTGCCAAGGGCTCCTCCTCCGAGCTCGGGTCTCCCTGCAAACTTTTCTTAGGAAATCTGAGGCAGTCACAGGGAGGCAGCCCCTCGCCCACCCGGGGCTGGCATGGAAGGGTCCCGTGGGGCTGACAGAGCTCCCCCAGCACTGCCCACCCAGCCACACTTCAGGTGCCAGGCAGGGAGTGCCTCGGTGTGCCAGGCTGGGGCAGACTGCCCGAGCAGCAGCCTCTGCCTGAGCTGGCCAGGAGATTCTCCCCAGTTAATTACCCCAAATTAACGTGCAAGGAGGAGCTGGCCTGTGCATGTCCCACGTCCCACCCCGGGCCTGCCTTCAGCCACCACGGCCCCGCACCTGCCCACCCCCATGGCAGCTCTGGTGCTGGAGCAGGGCACTGGGAGGAGCAGCCCCGGGAGCCATGCGCGGGGCAGCCGTGGCTCCGGTGCCGGTGCCGCTCAGCCCCAGGCCGTGCGGGCAGGGCCCCCGGCCCCCCGCAGCTGCCCGGGCTCTGCCACCTCACCACGGGCCGGCCCTGAGTCAGCCCCGCGCTCACATTTTCCCCCGCTGTGACCCCGCCGTGTCCCGGGCCCTGCCAGGTTCTGCTTTCCCGGCCTGGGGGAGCGCGGCGGGGCCCGCACCTCCCCCCGGGGCTGCTCCGGAGCATCCCGCGGCTCCCTACCGGCAGCCCCCGCCCGGCCCCGGGCGACGGGCACGGTTAAACGCTATAGGGGAGGAGGACACGGGCGCGACCCCGGCCTCCAGCCCCAGCCCCGTCCAGCAGAGGGAGGCCCGGGACGGGGCAAACCGCCCCCCCGTGCGCCGGTTCCCCTCCCGGTGCCGGGACTCTCCTCTCTTCGGTGCCGGCACCCACCGACCCCTCCCCCACGGTGCGCCGGTCCCCCTCCCCGTCCCGGTACCGGCCC
>VZRW01008216.1:236388-267057 GCA_013398125.1 Aegotheles bennettii | reverse complement strand
GGAGCACCCCAGGACCTGGAGTGGCTGGTGGGGTCGGGGGACCCTCAGCCCTGGACCACCTGCAGGAGCTGGAGCACCCCAGGACCTGAAGAGGCTGGTGGGGTCTGGAGGACCCTCAGCCCTGGATCACCCATGGGAGCTGGAGCACCCCAGGACCTGGAGTGACTGGTGGGGTCTGGGGACCCTCAGCCCTGGACCACCTGCAGGAGCTGGAGCACCCCAGGACCTGGAGTGACTGGTGGGATCAGGTGCTCCCTGATGTAGAAGATCAGGTGTAACCACCTCTACCTGGGCACAGGGTTGTTCCCCCAGCCCTTCCCTTGGGCACACGAGGCTGCTCTCAGACCCTCCTGAGCAAAGGCACCACAAAAGCCCTGCAACATCCCCCCCAATAGCTTCTCCCCCCCACCAGGGACTGGTGCCATGGGGCACAGACCCCAGGAGCTGGACAATCCCCAGTAGCACCATGGTGTGATTCAGCAGAGCTGAAATCCCCGTGCAGCCCCAGGGCCTGACAGAGAGCTGTCACACCAAGGGCAAAGTCTGGGTCCTGCTGCAACGCAGGGCAGAGTCCCAGGGCCACCACCTTGAGAGTCCACCCACAGGAACAACCCCACAGCATCAGGTGCCCATGTATGGCACTGCCAGAGGAGCTGCTGCCCCCTCCCAGCCTGCAGCCAGGCTCTATCACTGCTGTGGTTGTTGGGAAATGCTTTACCAGGGGCAATCAACTAAGCCATAAAAACCACTATAAAGTGCAAACCTTGAGCTGTTGAGCTGTGCCCTGGCTGGCAAAGCCCAGCCAGCCTCTGGGCAGGGCAGGGGGAGGATTTCCCCTGCTGTGGTCCAGCTGAAACCCGTGGAAAAGCCTCAGAGGGAGTGAGGTTGGGGAGTTCACTCTTTGGGATACGTGGCAAGATAAAAATCTTCACCCTCTGCCCAGAACAGTGCTGTTGTAATACAAAACAGCTTTGTAAATGTTTATAACACTCATCCAGCTGAACTGGCTCCACTTCCAGCGGCCAGAAAGATGCAGCAGCAATCAGCATGATCAAACAGACCCCAGACAGCAGGGACAAACCCAAGGGTGGCACATGGTGGCATTTGCCAAGGGGTCCCTGCACTCACTGCCATGTGCAAGGGGAGTAGATGGCAGCAGGGACAAACAAGTCCCTTCAATGCTGGCCAGCACCCTCCTCTCCCCGGGGAACAGCGAGTCATCTGTAACCAGCTCTTTAATTAAAGACATTGCCAGGGGCATAATGGCTTTATTAAATTTGCCCGAGTTATCCCTGAGCTGGCAATAATGAAATCCTCCCTGCACTGCCAGGACAGTGATGTGGCAGAGCCAGCACTGGCTGTCCCAGCATGTACCTGTGGGGCTTGGGGGTGTTCAGGGCTGCTCAGGGATTCTCAGGGATACTCAATGATGCTTAGGGGTGCTCAGAGATACCCAGTGATGCTCAGGGGTGTTCAGAGATGTTCAGGGATGTTCAGAGGTGTTCAGAGATGCTCAGGGGTGTTCATAGGTGTTTAAGGATGCTCAGCGATGCTCAGAGGTGTTCAGGGGTGTTCAAGGATGCTCAGGGGTGCTCAGGGGTGTTCAGAGGTGTTTAAGGATGTTCAGCGATGCTCAGAGGTGTTCAGGGGTGTTAAGAGATGCTCAGGGGTGTTCAGAGGTGTTTAAGGATGCTCAGTGATGCTCAGAGGTGTTCAGGAGTGTTCAAGGATGCTCAGGGATGCTCAGGGGTGTTCAGGGATGTTCAAGGATGCTCAGGGGTGTTCAGAGGTGTTTAAGGATGCTCAGTGATGCTCAGGGGTGCTCAGAGGTGTTCAGGGGTGTTCAAGGATGCTCAGGGATGCTCAGGGGTGCTCAGGGATGCTCAGGGGTACTCAGGGCTCCCACAGCTTCCTGCACATCAGTGAGTCACAGTGGTTCAGCAGATGCTGCTCCAGCTTCCCGGCTATCAGCCAAGCCCAGAACCCACTCTGGGTTTGTCCTGGGCTGCTGAGCACCAGCTGATCGATATGAGCATTATCAACTGATAATTCATGGTAAAACCAGCAGTTCCTGCCCTTCCCTGGCCAATCCCACCCCCCCAGTGTGGGTGGCTTCCCCTCCTGCTGCCAGAGATTATCAAATTACCATTTTGCTGATTTAACCTCTTTCAGTTTTGTTTTGTGGTTTGGTTTTTTTTCTCCTTCCTAAATCAAGTTTTTTATCACTAAGAAATGCTCATTTGCAAGATGCTTCCCTGGAGGATTTGTGATTCAAGAGCCCAGCTGCCTCCTCGGAGGAGCAGAGCTGCAGCCTGAACCAACCCCACCCGCTGCCGTTCCCTGCCAAACCCCAAACCTGGAGCAAAATTATCACTTTTCACTAAATAGAACAGGAAAAAATAAAAGTTGTGTTGGGAGGTTCTGTGGCTGCCAAGGGATCAGCTGTGGGGCAGCTCAGGATTAAGCACAAATTGTCCCGCTGAGTCACAACAAAGAGGGGGGGTGAGGGTGGGAGTGTCGACCCCCAGTTCCCAGGAGACCCATGGAGGCTCAAAAATGGGTGATACCCAACTGGGATGAAGCTCCCATGGGAACCCAGCTCCTTCCCAGGCCAGGGATGGGAGCAGCCTGGCTGGAAAAGACCCTGATTCTCCTCCTGGCATCAATTAATCCGCGCTGTCCTCCTCGCAGGGGACACAACTTGGCTGAGCCAGGCGGGTGATACGATCAGTGCTGCCACGGCAAACACTTCATCTCTTTCAGAAGAGGCTGAAGGCGAGTTTATGGCAATTTTTTAATAGCAGCTTGGATAAACAGCCACGATAACCCAGATGATTAATGCTCCCGGAGCAATCACGCTCGCTCGCCTCAGGGCTGGGATTGTTTTCGGTTATTAAAGGGAAAAAAAAAAAAAAAGAGGGGAAATAATGGACTTTGCCATGGTTTATTGGGTTGATGGGTGCGGAGGGAACACGTTGGCCTCTTCGCTCACCCTGCATGAGTGCCCAGCACTGGCTGACTGGTGAGGAAGGGCGGATGGAGGCATGAAGGATGAGGAAAGAAGGATGAGGGATGAAGGATGAAGGAGGAGGGATGAAGGATGGAGGAGGAGGGATGAAGGAGGAGGGATGAGGGATGAAGGAGGAGGGATAAAGGGTGAAGGACAAAGGTTGATGGATGAAGGAAAAGGGATGATTTCTGGCCAAGCTTTTACTTCTTGCCCCATGATGCCTGGCACTGGGCACATCTCCTGCACTGGGGATCCCCAGGGGCTGACTATCAGGGTCTTGCATTTATTTACGACCCTCCTGAGATATGGGCATCTCTTAGGGGCCCTGAGCTGATGGCTGCCCTCAGCCTGCTGCATTTTCAGGGCTTTGCAATGTCGTAGCACATCCTCTTGCTGTTGGCACTGGTCTCAGCCTGGGGGATGAAGCTGGAGGAAATCCTGCAGTGGAAACCCCATCTCCATCCCCTTCCTGTCCATCTCTGGCCCCACAGAGCTGCTCAGCACTGAGGTTGTGGAAAAAACAAAGCTTATGTGTATGCCACACCAGGACCAGCCTCCCTGGGGCCATACACCCCTGTCCTGAGGCAGACACGTGCTGGCAAGCATTTTTTGTGGGCCAAAGTGGAAATGATGCTGATAAGGAGCATTTCTGCTGTGTTCAGCCTCTGGCAAGAGCTGAGTGTGCAGTTCTGGTGATAAAGCAGCAATCACCTCTCTGGGGCCAGGGGGTGAGCTCCCCGCAGCCCATTGCACCCCATCCCCATGCAGAGGGATCACACCAGGCTTTAAATACACCTTTTATCCAGGGAAAATATGGAAACAGCCACACGGTGTTACCAAAAACCCTCAGCAAAGATATTTTGCAGTCAAACAGCAGGACATGGGAACAAGAACTCCTGGGTCCCTCCTGCCATCCCCATTCCCAAGCCCAGGTGACATCGAGGAGCTGCACTGGTCACAGCACTTAACTCATCATTATTTTAGCATCCACAGGGCTGAAATAAATGGCAAAAAAAACCCCAGTTGCTTGGGGAAAAGCTGTTTGTTTACATGAAAAATTCAGCCTGGAGAGGTGTTTTTTCCCTCTCCCTCACGGCAGCGTCACCACATCTGGGAAAGCTGCTTAGCGAATTATACACTATGATAATTGATTGAATTCATCAGTAAATAAAGCAGGAGCCTTTAAACTCAGGGTCTGGAGAGGGAGGGAGGGAAAAAAAATTCCCCGTGAAGTGATTTGTACCAACCAGTGCAGGAACCATCGTGCCCACAAAACCAGAGCCATCAGGAGAAGTGAGACACGAGGCTGCACACACGATAAAAAAAGCTCTTTTTGAGGTTTAAATCAGGACACAATCATTTCTCTCCCCTCCAGAAGCTCCTTGAGTGCTCCGAGATGGATCAGACAGGGGGTTTGAAGCATCCTTGAACACTTTGAGAAATGGGATGGGGAAGATAAAAATGTGGTTTATAATAAAAGAAGGGGGAAAAGGGCTTAAGCATCCTCAGCCAGAGGCCATGGGGCTGGGACATGGGCAGGAAAATCACCAGATCTCCCCAGCCAGCATTGGGGCCATTCCCAAATACCTGCTCCTTCTCACAACAACCCCTGCTCACCCTTTCCCATCATGGCATAAGAAATATTTGCTGTCACATTCCTTGTCTCCTTATTCTGGGGACTCTGGGGTGGGGTGGTTGCACCAGTGGGTGTCCCTGCCAGCACTACCAGTGGTGGGCAGGGAGATTTTTCATGTCTGGCAAGCCAAGGAGCTTATCCAACATTCTGAGAGCAAATCGTGCTCCTTCGTGGCACCCCCTGACATGTCACAGTGATGGTCCAGCCATTGCACATGTGTCCACACACACATGCTCCGGGGAGGGGAAGGACAACATCTCCATGCAGCTGGTGATGGCAACGCAAGCTGATGGGCAGCATCCTCCTGTCCAGGGGACACCACGGCTCACCCCACGAGTGGTTCAGCATCCGTCTCCATGGCAACATGTTTTTCACATCCTTCGATGCCTCCTGTCCCTCTGGTCTATGGTGCCAGCAGCCCTGGGTACCTTGCACACTGGGAGAAGATGGACATCCATCACCCACCTCGGGCACCCTTGAGAGGGGTGGGGAGAGCCGGCACCGGTTGCCCTGCTCTGCAGTGTGTCCCACGGGTGCCTCTGAGCCCAGCCTTGGTGGGTGCTCGGGGACAGCACAGAGGCACCAACAGGCATCTTCAAGCTTGCAGGCATCTCACCTGCCTTCCTGGACCAACAACCACTTCACCTCTCAGCACTTTACTGCATGTAGGATGTCTTTCTGCCTGATCCCAGCTGGAATGTTGTAGGATGCGATGCCACAGAGCTCCGGGCATCCTTGGAGATGCAGTTGTTGAGAGGACCTCCTGCCCAAGGCAAAGTCCTGCAGCAGCAGCAGCAGCAGCCCCTCTTGCATCAGCCTTGGAAGGTGCTCAAGTGCAAAATGGTGGAGAGCTGACCTTCCCCTGCCTCCTTCACTGGGATTTCTGGATACCAGCATTGCGCTGAGGTTGTGGAGTCTGTTTCAGCCACGCTGCTCACCCGAGAACCCCACTGGTGCTGGAGGCTGGAAAACCCCTCCCCAGCACAGCTGGGAACAGAAGCCAGCAGGGGCACAGGAAATCTCCATTTGTCAACCCTTGGGCATGAGCCAAATTGGAACCAAACCAACCATTTACTTCCGAGTAAACTGGAATTTCCAAAGACCTGTGTGGCTGGTGAGGAAAAAAGTTGGCAAGGGGGGCTGCAGGCAGATGTTGGCTTCACCCCCAGCTCCATGAGGTCCAGGCTCACAAGCAGTGCCAGTGTTGTTGCACACCCATACGGGCTCAGGGTTGGGGGGATGGAGGTTGTGTGGGTGCCCACCTTGGCCAGTGCAGGTGATGGGTAGTAGGGCAGGGTGGGGAGCTGGGATTTTTGGAGGGAACTTTACTGGACATCAGAGGGTTGCAAGCTCCTAAATACCTTTCTTTTTCATTTTGGCAATGGCTCTGCAAACCCTGTAATGCCCCCAGCCCTGGTGGAAGGACTTGTCCCCTGTCAAGGGGCCATGTTATCCCCATGGGGTCACCCATGGGCTCACGCCAAGGAGCTGTGGTGGTGCCCAGCTGCTCTGCAGCACCCAGAAGGGCCAATAGGTCAAGGAGTTTCCCTCTGGCCCCCCCTGAAAAGTTCTCCCCTCTGTGGCAGGTGTCTGCTGTGTCCACATGGGGTGATGGCCCCAACAAGGGATGGTGGGCTCAGCCAACCCAGGGCCTAAGCTCAGCCCAGGCACAGCTCCCAGGGCTGAGGCCAAGCCCTGAGGAAAGGGATTTAGGTAATGGAAAAGGGAAAAAATAAACAGAAAGGAACTATTAACCCCACCACCATGGCTCTGGTTTTCATTTCGAAGGAAGTTTTTGTTGCTCATTTGTCATCAACCTCGTTCCTCCCAGTCCAGAACACTTGGTGTGAGGCGATGGGATTTCCTTCAAAGCCAGCAGAAATGCTCATTTCTCCGAAAGATGAGGTTATGCTGGGAAGGGGGGATACTTTGACAAGAAGCAGCAGGAGATGGACCTTGGCTGCCCCCCAAGTGAGTGCTTCCCTGTCTGCACTTGCCCTCGTGCCCCACAGCGCGTGACCAGGGTGCTGCCGAGGGGTGTTCTCCTCATGGTGCTGGTGTGGGGAAGGGATGTCCTGCCAAGCACCATGATCCTGTTGAGCTGTATCCCCCCTGCATTGATCCAGGAGGGGACTGGGACCCTGCAGGGATGGAGCTGCCTCCCACCCACCCCGTTCACCCCAGTCTTTCCCCTCCTTTATGGTTTTTTTCCTCCTTTCCCTCAATTCTCCATCATCTCCTTCCCTCCCTCCTGTCCCAGCCCCTTCCCCTTCCCTCCTGGCGTGGCCAAGAGCCAAAGGAACTTTGTATCCCAAGGCAGAGCTCGCTCCCTGCTCCTTCCCGCGAGCCCGGGAGTCGCCGAAGGGAGAGCAAAATGCTCCGGTCTTATCTGCGAGGGGAGGCAGGCTCGGTGGGCAGGGTTTGTGCGAAGGCTGCTGGTTTATAAGCAGCCAGCAGCGGAGGCAAAGCCGTCTCAGCAGGCACCGACCAGGGCCCCCCCGTTCCTCCCTGCACCGCCGCGATGCCCCCGGCGCTGGGGCTGCTGCTGGGGCTGAGCCTGGTGGGTGCCCTCCGGCCCGACCTGGAGCCCCCCCAGTCTGAGCCCACCGAGCAAGGGGCCGCCAGCTTCGCCGATGCCTACAACAGCACGGCCGAGATCGTCCTCTCCGAGAGCGTCTCGGCCAGCTGGAATTACAACACCAACCTGACGGCGGAGAACGCTGCGCTGCAGGTGGGACTGGGACGGGGGCGATGTCACCACGGGGGTGTCCCCAGCGCTGGGGACTGGGGGGGTTGGGGCATGGTGGGGACACTTGGTGTGGTTCCCTTGCTCCTCATGAGCGCCCTTCTGGGCACTCCAGTAATGTCCAACCAAGGATGGGACTTGTAGCCCTGGGGTTTGTCCCAGATGGCCCTCAGAGAGGCTCTGCCCCGCAATGACAGCCCTGGTCCTGCAGCTGAGGCTGGGATATTTTTGGAGGTGATTTCCTCCCCCCATCACCTTCCACTTTCCTTCCCCAACCAGGGTCAAGTGTCCCTGTCCCTGCCTGGCACCGTGCTACACCAGAGCCCCACCATATCCCAGCACTGGGGGGGGGGGTTTGGCTTTGGGGCAGGACACCAGGAGCCCGAGGTGTGCACAGACAACGGGGTGGTACCAGGAGCAGGGCTGTCACCCCCTGTCCCTGTGTCCCCAGCCCATGGGGACAGAGCTGGCTTTGGGGAAGCCCTCTGGGCTGTAGGGGATCCATCAGCCCGGCCACGTGCGGGCAGAGCCCCGAGGAGCAGCGATGCTCTGTGCATCCCACAGGTGAGTGGGTTTGGCCAGGGGGTTGTGTGTGTTGGAGCTGGATTTAGTGGAACAGGGAGTTGGATGGAGATGGATGAGGTGTCCCATGGCCATGGCGCTGTGTGCAGCTCAGGGATACACCTGCACCCTGTGTGGCCAGGGATGCACCATGGCCAGTGCAGCCTACACGTGACCAACATACACTGAGGGACCCCAACATCACCCCTGTGCCCCAAGGGCTGCCATAGAGCCCTGAATCCCACCAGATCCCACAGGGACCCAGGAAGGAAATGTGTCTTCCTGTGCAAGGGGAAGATTGCTGCCAGGTCTGGCTGCTGCCAACTTGGCAGGACACACAAAAGCACCCAAGTGCCCTTTTTCTGGAGGTCTGGGCAGGTGCCCAGCATCTGCTGCAGATGTTATGGCACAGTTGGGGACCTTGGGGCAGAGCAGAAGCAACCCCAGCTGCACCGAGAGCGAGGTTGGGGGCAGGAGAGCACCTTGCATGAACTTTGCTCAAGAGGCACTTCCCTTCCCTGCATTAATAAATGCCTGAGGATCACAGCCAGACGCTCTCTGCCATGTCAAGGCTTTAAAGCCAGCCCCTCCACAGGGGGTCCAGGCCCCTGAGATCAACCTGCTGATGGGACAGCAGGGACGTGTGTCATGGGATGGGGTGGCACAGAGCACTAAAGGGTTAACAGCTGACCAGAATGACCTTAGAAGCTGAATTTGTGGGATCTGGGGCACCCTTGTGGCAGGCAAAGCCCACACACATTTATTTACAGCAGCTGAGCCAGGACACCACGGTGTGGGCTCCTCAGGACCTGCTGTGGAACGTGGTCCCAGGACAAGGTGCTGTGGGGCAGGAGGCTGAAGGAAGGTCAGCACCTCCCAGCCACCCAGGGATGGACAGGGGGATGCTGGAATGACGGACAGGGAGCTCCTCCACGGGAGAGGGAGATGTGCTGTCTCCTGCAAGCTGGGGCTCTGGGTGAGAGGCTGGGGGTGGTGGTTGGCGTTCAGGGGCTCCTCATGGCTGTGGAACTTCTCCAGGTGCCCGGGGCAGAGCAGCCCCACTGGTGGATCTTCCCTGTGCAGCCAGGAGCAGGGAGGCACAGGGTGGGGGTCTTTGGTAATGACACTTGGGGGCTGTGGGCATCCAGGAGCCTCTGAGCCCCTCAGAGGGGCACCCCCACAGAGAGAGCTCCCAGCTGAGGGGGTGAAGGGCCAGGGATGGTGGACATGGCCATGGTGAGGGGGTCTTAGGCAGCGCCACTGGCCCTGGCTGGCTCTGCTGGAGCTGTCAGGAGAGTTTAGGGTAGGATTCGCCTGACCAAACACAGGCGCCTGTGCAAGGAGAGGATGAAACACAGCTGGACTCTGCTTCCTCCAGCTCCCCCGGCTCCACAGCAGCATCTGCAAAGGGGTAGAGAAATCCTCCATTCAGTGAGGTGATGGCTGCAAGAGCATCTTGCTCCAGTGCAGGGTGCCCGTGGGGCTGGCACATCCCAGCGTGCCAGGGGATGAGGGCTGGTTGGTACTCAGGGTGATGCTGTGGGTGCTGGGGTGTCTGAGGGAGGTGATGGGTGCTCAGCATTCCCCCCCCACCCCGTGTCCCCTGGCCACGTGGGTGCCTGCCCCCGGCAGCCTCCAGCCCTGCAGTACCATAACTCCCTTCCCTCCCCGCTGCCAGCTGAGGGAATGTGAAGATTAAAATAAAACAAACCAGGCTTGTTGGAGTCAGGCTAAAAATGTCACGAATAACAGCTAATGAGCCCCATAAATCACACCGGGATGGCCCACGGACAGCCAACAGGCACTCTGCACCTTCCCCCTCCATCCTGCCCATGGCCAGGCCAGGACCCTGGTGAAATATCAGCATTTCCAGTAAATACAGCTGGCACCAACTGGACTGGGATGCAACCTCGTGCAATACACCCAATCCCAAAATTGTGGCTGTCGGCTGTGGCTCCAGCTGCCTAAATAACCCCCCGTGGTGCAGGCAGCTCCCGGCCATCCCACGGCCCTGGGAAGGGACATCAGGGCTGGCAGGAGATGGGTGACAGTGAGAGACCCAACATCAGGGGGCTCAGTGCAAATGGGTGCCCCTCTGTAAGGTGAAATCCAGATCTGGCACCTACAGGACACAGCCTGCAGGTAGCCAAAGGAGAAATGCATAGATCTAAGAAGGAGAAAAGTGAATGTGGCTTCTTTGTAGCTTTCCTCTGGGATTCTGCAAAGGTGAGGAATAGGAATAAAATGACAACAGGAAAACAGCAGGAATAGGAATAAAATGAAGCCAAACCTCAGAGCTCCTTCTGAAACTGGGGTCTGGCAGCTGCCAGAGCCAGCCCAGCAGCACCTGAACAACCTGCCCACGTGGCATGGACACCCCCATCCCAGCATCCCCACCGAGTTCTGGCCACAATACCCTGGAGCTGCCTCCAAAACACCCCCAAAGGCCACTTGGATGGGTGCTCACCAGGAGTGCCGCGGGCGAGCGGGGGCTGCAGGCATTGCCACGTCGACTGGAAGCTGATGTCTCTATCTGTGAATGTCACAGACTGGGGACAGCCCTGCCTGCCACCTTGTGTCCTGTCCCCTCTGGCTCCAGCGAACCCTCATGGCTCTAAACAAGGCCCCCAAACTGTCACTCGGATGGTGGCATGTCCTGTGTCCCCATGTCCCCTCTTGTCATGCAGGTCAAGGCTTCGTTGGAGGAGCAGGAGTTCACAGAGCTGTGGGGGAGGAAAGCCAAGGAGCTCTACAGCAACATCTGGAATAACTTCAGTGACCCACAGCTGAGGAAAATCATCGGCTCCATCCAGACCCTGGGACCCTCCAACTTGCCCCTGGATAAGAGAGAGCAGGTGGGTGAGGTGCTGGCAAAGCCCTGGACATTGCTGGGGTTCCCTTGAAGGAATTTTTCCTGAGCCTCCAGATTCTGTCACTGCCCCATTGCCCCCCCATTGCATTTTGGAGGGACTCCCTGGCCTCTGAACAGGGAAGACAGTGATGGAGGGGGGTGATAGGGTGCTGTCTCCAGGGGATGTGGGGTGTCTGCTGGCCCCACTCTCCAGCCCTAACCTCATCTTGGAGCTATCCCAGTGGGAACCGGTGATTTCCTGCTTACACAGAGTGACCTTGGGCGTCACCTGGAGCCCAGCCAGGCTGTGCCCATGGCCGGGAGCCAGCTGGCTTGGTCCCCATCCCTTGGTCCTGGGCTCCTCAGGGATGCAGCCTGCTGACAAGCCAGGCTGCTACAGCCACCCAGCTCCTGAGCTGTCCCTGTGATCCCCGAGATGCTGTGCCTTGGTGACACAACTCCGCACGAAGGACATCAGGACATCCAGAGCCTTCCCCACCACGGGACTGAGCTTTCGGGGCCATTCACCTAAATGCAACATGATTTCCATTTCCATGCATGAAAATATCACCCAGACAGGGACACTGCTGTCCCCTCCAGCCTGGCCCGTGGCTCCCTGACAGCCCTCCCCATGCAACCCCTCTTGGCTGGCAAGCTCAGGGATACAACCCTTTCCGGAGAAGCGTCGGCCCTGGTTCCTTCCAGGAAACCCATCCCTACCCTCTCCCAAATAACAGACAGACAGCATCACGTCTCCTCCTTGCACATGGGCCAAGTTTTGCCTGTCCCCAGGCAGCTCCATCCCTCAGCCACCACCGCCCCCCTCCGCCAGGCTGGAGCAGAGGGATGGGAGCAGAGAGAGGGACGGAGCGGAGGAATTTCCTTCCCTGGGAATGGGCTCCCCGGGCAGGTTCCAGGAAACCTCCTGTTGCTATTGTTTGCTGTTCTTGAAGTCCACAGAAATAAATCCCCCTCCTTCTCCTGCTTTTCTCAGTGTTTTTTTTTACCCACTTAGATAAACAAACCCCGCTGACAAAGAGCTTTATAAATAGCCCCGTTCCGGGACACGACGGGCGCTCGCTCTGAGGGGGGTTTGGAGAGAGGCTATGCATGGTCTGCCTGTCCCAAAGAGCCTCCCTGCTCCCACCATGCCAAGGGTGTTAAATTCTGGGTGACAACACACTTATCTCACCAAAAACCACACTGTGTAAACACACCAACCCTCCTCCATGTCCCTCTGGAGTTGGGAAGTCTGTAGATCATAGAAGAGAATCATAGAATCATTATGGTTGGAAGGGACCTCCAGGGTCATCAAGTCCAACCTCTATGCCATCATATCCCTAACCATTAGACCATTAGATGCCTCCTTAAGGGCCATTCCCATCCCCTTCCAGCCCTGACATCTTTTCCTTCCCTGCAGTACAACACCATCCTGAGCGACATGGACAAAATCTACTCCACGGCCAAGGTGTGCCCGCCCAATGGAACCTGTTGGAGTCTGGACCCAGGTATGGTCCTTGTCCCTCTGACCCTGCAAGGTGCTGAACACGCCCTGGCCACACATTTGTCCTGGTCCCCACATCTCCATTGGGTTGGTGTTGTCAGTCTCACCCATGCTCAACAAGGTTGTCCCAGGGTGAGGATGGGTATTTGGGTGTAGTGTGATGGTTGTGGCACCTCTGCAGAGCTACTGTGGGATCTGACCCCCTCTCCTGCCCTTCTCTCATGTCCTACTTGTCTCCTCTGTCCTAGACATCACAAACATCATGGCCACCTCCCGCAGCTACAGGAAGCTGCTCTATGCCTGGGAGGGGTGGCACAACGCCGCTGGCAACCCACTGCGTGCCAAGTACGAGGAGTTTGTGACACTGAGCAACGAAGCCTATCAGATGGATGGTAGGAGCAGGATGGGGGATGCAGGGGGTGGTCAGGATTGGGGTGGAAATTGGGGCTGGGGCAATGGGTTGCCCTGCTGCTCTCCCCATCCCACATGCAGCTGGGCATCCAACCCTTGGCAGGATTGGAGGACACAGGCAGCTACTGGCGCTCCTGGTACGACTCACCCACCTTCGAGGATGACCTGGAGCACCTCTACAACCAGCTGGAGCCACTCTACCTCAACCTGCATGCCTTCGTCCGGAGGAAGCTGTACGACCGCTATGGCCCCAAATACATCAACCTGAAGGGTCCCATCCCTGCTCATCTCCTGGGTAAGAGGAAGGACCCTCCCAGCCTGTACCCAGGGGTGCTGGTGGGGCCAGAGGGGCACGTGCATGTAGTGGGACAGAAAGGTCCCAGTTAGCACTTCATTTCTCTTCCTTCCAACCTACCACTAGCTCTGCTCCAGCTGTTTTCTCTTCTCAGGCAACATGTGGGCTCAACAGTGGAACAACATCTACGACCTGATGATTCCCTACCCTGAGAAGCCCAACATCGATGTCACAAGCACCATGGTGCAGAAGGTGATGGGCTGAGGGACTCACTGGTGGCATCAGGGGGACAAAATCGGGGGTGTTGGTCAAGACTTGCCTATAACATTAAGCCCATGGGAGTGGTTTCTCATACCTGCACAAGGGACAGCAGGAAAGCCATGTCTGGGAGGGGGAAGGGACAACAAAAAGACCCCACTCCCTCTCTGGCAATGACCAAAGAGGGTGAGCAAAGAGGAATGACTGGTGGGACTGGTGCCAGTCCCCAGATTAGGAGCTGTGTCCACACCATTACACAGCTCTGAGTGCTTCTGGGACATCATCCATGCTCCTTTCTCTGGTCCATGCTGGGCACCAGCATCACTTCTTGGTGCTTCTTAGGAATGCTCACACCAGTTCGGGGTGAGGGGTCCCCATCAGGGTGAGAGGGGCAGGACCTCAGTCTCTTGGAGGGACCCACCTCACTCTCACAGTGCTGGAAGAGCATCAGAGGCAACGCCCAGGGCATGGGCAGCCCCTTCCCCAGCCACAACCAACTGCCTCCTGCCCACCAGGGCTGGAATGCCACCTTGATGTTCCGGGTTTCGGAGGAGTTCTTCACCTCCCTGGGGCTGCTGGAGATGCCCCAAGAATTCTGGGATAAGTCCATGCTGGAGAAGCCAACGGACGGGCGGGAGGTGGTGTGTCATGCCTCAGCCTGGGACTTCTACAACCGCAAGGACTTCAGGTGTGTGGGAGCTTGCGGGGTCCCAGGGCTACAGGGTAAGACCCTCCTCCATCCCCCTTGGTGGTCACCATTTTGGGTACCCCCAGCCCAGCCATGCTGCCCAATCTGTCATCTTCTGGGGTAAGGCCTTGGGGCACCATGCTGCCTTGTCTTACCCTCCATGGGGTTCTTCCCCTACCCCATGGAGTGCTGCCACCTCTCAGGGACTGTGGAGGGTCCTTCCCATCAAGGGGGTGAACAGACAGCCAAGGTCCCTCACTCAACTCACGTGTTGCTGTTTCCACCCAACAGGATCAAGCAGTGCACGGCGGTGACCATGGAGCATCTGTTCACGGTGCACCATGAGATGGGCCACGTCCAGTACTACCTACAGTACAAGGACCAACCCGTCTCCTTCCGTGGTGGGGCCAACCCTGGCTTCCATGAGGCCATCGGTGATGTCTTGTCCCTGTCTGTCTCCACCCCTGGTCACCTCCAGAAAATCGGTCTCCTCTCCAATGCCACAGAGGATGAAGGTATGACAGCCACCCTGGGTATGTGGGCAGCTTGGAGGGCTCAGGCACTTCCTGTGGCACCAGGAAGGGTTTGGGAGATTCCACGGTGGGCTGCAGTCTGCCAATGCAACCCCTTGCAGGCAGGCAAGACCCCCTGGGTGATGTGTGGTTTTCACTCACACTTGGTTACAGGCACCACCCCTTCTTGTCTCCAGGGGTTCACGTAGGAACTATCTTGTCTCCATGGGTCCATGCACCACCCCTTCTTGTCTCCAGGGGTTCACGTAGGAACTATCTTGTCTCCATGGGTCCATGCACCACCCCTTCTTGTCTCCAGGGGTTCACGTAGGGCCCTTCATGGCTCTGTCCTCTTCACCTCCAAGGCATGCTCTCCAGAGCTTTTCTGTTCCCTTCCCTTCTCCATCAGAGCCCCAAACCTGAAAGCAGCATCTTGTGCTTGCTCAGCTTTGACCTTTCCAGCGTTCTCCCTTCTCTCGCCAAGAAACGTCCACTCCAGGAGCTCCGGGTGTAGCTCTGCTTCCATGCCCAGTCACAAGGACAGTCAGCAGGTGATGTTTCTGCCTGCCAGCCAGCACAGCAGAGGAGGACTTGTCACCACAGGGCACTGCCCAGCTTGGCAAGAGCCTCTTCCCCCGCTCAGTGTCTCTCAGCCAGCCCGGTGAAGCAGACGGCGGCAGAGGAAACCAAGCGTTCACAGATCCCTGCCAGGGGCGGCTGCTCTGTGGAGGAGGGACAGTCCCGGGATCCTCCTGCCTTGTCATTAAATACGTTTCATGATGGGGAAGCCATCACAGCAGCCAGGAGCCTCAGGCCGATGCTGCATAAACACCACAGAGCAGATGGTCCCTGCCTCAAGGCATCGCTGCACCACGAACCAGCCCTTGGCAACCACAGTGATGGCAGCTGACGGCCCCCCAGGGCAGTGCTGCCAACCCCTCTCTGACCCCACAGCTTCAGCTGGGTCTCCAGTGGGTCCTTCTCCAACCTTCCTTCCCTCGGTTGCCTCAGGGCAATGCTGAAAGCAGATGACACCATCCCCTCTGCTCCCCATGATACAGTGGTAACTGTGTCCTGGTGTTGAATCCGATTCTGGATCTGATCCACAAAAGCCTTTGCAGTGGTGTGACAGCCCTGCAGATCAAACCCCCTTGGCCCTGAGGGTGAATGTGTGAAGAGGGAACCTTTAGAGTTACCCTCACTAAAAACCTTCTCACTCCGAGAACCAGGCTGAAGGCAAGGGGACACTGCACTTGTCACTCCCATTGTCCCCACTCAGTAAAAAGGGACATTGCTGCAAGTAGGATTTGTATCTAGAGAAACCTCCTGTGTCCTACAAAGCCTTCTCAAGGGAGCAAAACGGAAATGCTATCCCCATTTCTCATCCAGAGAAAAGCCCACAAAAAGTCTAGTGGCCATAGTGCTGCCCAGCCAGACTCCTTCCCAACCTAGTTCAGGCTCTGTTTCATGCAGAGAGCAACATCAACTATCTGCTGAAGATGGCCCTGGAGAAGATCGCCTTCCTGCCCTTTGGCTACCTCATCGACCAGTGGCGCTGGAACGTGTTCAATGGCCACACGCCCCCGAGCAGATACAACTACGACTGGTGGTATCTAAGGTAGAGGAGAGGCATCAGGGATGGGTAGCTGTGTGAAAGCTGGAGGTGTGCAGGGAAGGAAGAGATCAAAGGAGAAAATAAGGAAAAAAAGAAAATGTGGCCATGGAGATGGCTGGAGGAGGGTGGATGGAAGGATGGATGGATGGATGGATGGATGGATGGATGGATGGATGGAAGGATGGATGGATGGAAGGATGGATAGATGGATGGATAGATGGATGGATGGATGGATGGATGGAAGGATGGATAGATGGATGGATGGATGGAAGGATGGATGGAAAGATGGAAGGATGGAAGGATGGAAGGATGGAAGGATGGATGGATGGATGGATGGATGGATGGATGGATGGAAAGATCAATTGAAAGATGGAAGGATGGAAGGATGGAAGGATGGATGGGAATCCATGGAAAAGCACTCTAATTGTGTAGCTTTCTTAAGCCTTCCCCTCCTATTTGTTGCCTTGCTTCAACTGCCTCCTTCTTTCCAGTTCATGCTTTTGTTCTCTGTTGGCTGCAGAACCAAATACCAGGGTATCTGTGCTCCAGTTTCGAGGAATGAAAGCAACTTTGACCCTGGAGCAAAGTACCACATCCCTGGGAACACCCCTTACATCAGGTAGAGGAGGTGCTGGCAAGGGGTTGGAGGCTTGGGGAGCAGGGGCTCAGCTCTGGGGGCAGGGACTGGGCTGCATTGCTCCTGATAAAGACACAGAGACTCTCCAACACTTGGGACCAGAAATAGTGGGGAGGTGGCATGTGGCTGGGTGCTTTCCCCCACACCCTAGGACTTGTCTGCTTTCCTTTGTCCCCAGAGCTCACCTTCATGGGCTTCCTTGGCAGGTACTTTGTGAGCTTCATCCTCCAGTTCCAGTTTCACAAGGCACTGTGCCAGGCAGCCAACCACAACGGTTCCCTGCACACCTGTGACATCTACATGTCCAAAGAAGCTGGAGCCAAACTCAGGTGGGGACAGAAGAGGGTTGGGACAATCGCCATGGGCAGATGTGTGCGTGGAAGCTGATGGTGTGCAAAGGAAGGAAAGAAGAAAGGAAGGAAGTAAAAGTGGCTGTGGTGATGGCTGAAGAAATGGCTTTGTGGATGGATGGATGGATGGATGGATGGATGGATATACATGGAAGCACTGGGGTGGGGCAAGTGGTTCTCACCAGAGTACTGCTGTTGTCCCTGTCATGATCTTCTACTCAGACAAGAGGTCATTAAAACACATTGGGTTCCTATTGGCTCCCTGGGCATTAACAAATCCATGAGTTGTGATGGAGAGTCCCCATTCCCATATACAGGACAGATGGGGGCTTCAGAGGCAGTTCCCAGGTTCATGTCCCACTCAGGAATAGCATCTTCAACCCTCACGATGCTAAGATACCATCACCACTCTTCTCTCATCCATTCCCTGGCCTAATGCTGGCTCTTGCTGTCCCGTTTCTCTGCAGGGAAGTGTTGAAAGCTGGGTCTTCCAAGTCATGGCAGGAAATCCTGTTCAACCTCACTGGCACGGATAAAATGGACGCTGGGCCCCTTCTGGAGTACTTCAGCCCTGTCACCAAGTGGCTTCAGGAGCAGAACAACAAGACCAATGAGGTGCTGGGCTGGCCTGAATTTGACTGGCGGCCCCCTGTCCCTGAAGACTACCCTGAAGGCATCGGTAAGGCTCCATCCCAGCTCCATCCTAGCTCCATCCCAGCTCTGGAGAGGGGCAGGAAGAGGTCTCCCAGGGGACATCACTAACTGCCAGGCAGGACAGTGCTGAGGGAGGTCTTTGCTATGAGAGGAGGAGGTCTCCATGCCAGGAAAGATAAATAACCATCTCCACATGGAGTCCCACAGGGTGTTGCCTCCCAGGAAGCAGGTGCCATCAGCCAACCTCTTGATGTAGCAGTGTCTGAAGCTGTGGCTCTGCCGCTGTAGTAATGCCACCAGTCCCGGTCTGACAAGTCATCTGTTTTCAGCTGCATCCTTTCTGCCCAAATGAGTGGGTCTAGGGCATGCAGTGTGTCCTGTTATAGCATCCCCTGTCCAGTGGAACATGCCCAGCAGGACCCCTCTGCCCCTATTTCTTGGCTCAACCTGCTCGCAAGTTGTGGCATCCTTCAACGAACCTGCAGTTCCAGGAAGAAGTCAACCATGGTTCCTCCAAAGGGTGGTGCTCTTGCAAAGAGAAGTACTCTCCTGACTCCCTTTCTCTTCCCCCATTTATCTCCTTCTCTAGACAAAATAGCAGATGAAGCACAAGCTAAAGAGTTCTTGTCCGAGTACAACAGCACGGCCGAGGCAGTGTGGAACGCCTACAGTGAGGCATCCTGGGTCTACAACACCAACATCACCGATCACAACAAGGAGATCATGGTATGGGGATGACCTTGGGACTGTGCAGGGAGAGACAACAGCCAAGGCAGGCAGCTGGTACCCAGGATGTTTCAGATGGGCTCTGAAAACCAGGGCAGCCTCTGCCCCTAGCCAAGGGGTAATGTTCTCACCCAGGAGGTGCCTTTTCCATGAAAACCCTCATCCTGCCACAAGGTACCCATAGGGCAGTGAGGAGGTTGTCAATCATGGCATGCCAGGTGGTGTTTCTAGTGATGGCTTGTGGCTCAGGGATCTCCCTGAAGTAACTACTCTTCTGTCCCCTCCTGCCCTTGCAGCTAGAGAAGAACTTGGCCATGTCCAAGCACACCCTTGAGTATGGCATGAGGGCCAGGCAGTTTGACACCTCCGACTTCCAGGACGAAAGTGTCACGCGCATCCTCAAGAAGCTGAGTGTCATTGAGAGGGCAGCCCTGCCTGAAAATGAGCTGAAGGAGGTGAGCTGCAAGGGGACAGAGCACGACAGAGCCAAGCTTCTTACAGTGACGACCAATGATAGGACAAGGGGCAATGGTTGTAAACTGGAGCCCAGGAGGTTCCATGTGAATCTCAGGAAGAACTTCTTTCCTGTGAGAGTGCCAGAGCACTGGACCAGGCTGCCCAGAGAGGTTGTGGAGTCTCCTTGTCTGGAGACATTCAAACCCCGCCTGGATGCATTCCTGTGTGATGTACTGTAGGTGAACCTGCTCTGGCAGGGGGGTTGGACTGGATGATCCTTCGAGGTCCCTTCCAACCCCTAGGATTCTGTGATTCTGATTCTGTGATTCCCTTGCCACCACCTTGTGTGGAGACACAGGCTTCTCCCAGCTTCTAGGAAATACCACTGGGCATCCACCCCTTGCCCTTGAACAAGGCGATAGTTTGGTACCTTCTACACAGAGGTGTAATCCCTGTCTCCAGGATTTCTCACCCAAAGGTTGCCTATCCCAGGTTGCAGTGGGTGGCAATGGCACATTGCTTGCTGGCCCTGGTCACTCCTGTATTGACTCCACCTCCATTTGGGGTCACACTTGGAAGGGACCAGAGAAAAACAGCTGGGGACATCTCAGTGGGCTGTGATACTCTCCAAGAGCAGAAGCAAGAATAACCAGCTCCCATGATATGATTTTCTTTGCAGTACAACACCCTCCTCTCAGATATGGAGACGATGTACAGCGTAGCGAAGGTCTGCAGAGAGAACAAAACCTGTCATCCCCTGGATCCTGGTAAGATCTAGCAGGGTGTCCAGCATGTCATCTGCAACAGGCCCAGAAAGGAGGGATTTTTAATAGGGACATGGAGAAAGGTCATGAAGGTGCCCTCCCACTTTCTCCGTGATGGCCCCTGAGCAGCAAGCTTGGTCTAGCACCATTGCATCAGCCCAGCCCATCCAACAGCATCACTTTGGTTTCATTGCTCTCTCTTCAGACCTCCAGGACATCATGGCTACCTCACGGGACTATGATGAGCTCCTCTTTGCCTGGAAGGGCTGGCGGGATGCTTCTGGGAAGAACATCAAGAACAAATACAAGCGATATGTGGAACTGAGCAACAAGGCAGCTGAGCTCAATGGTCAGTGTCCTGCTTCCTTGGAGATCCACCATGGTCTTAGCACCCTGTAAGCAGAGGGTTGGGCTGATCATCTAAATTATGGCCAAAGCCTTGAGGGTGTGGAGGTCCCACCAACTCCCATAAGATCCATTGTCTCATAGATATGGAGGGACCCAGGGTGTCTGAGCAATAAGACAGACTCTTGCCCAAGGAGTGTCTAACAGCTTCTTCCCCTACCTTTCCTCTTTCCCTACCGCAGGCTACATGGACAACGGGGCCTACTGGAGATCCCTCTATGAGACACCCACCTTTGAGGAAGATCTGGAGAGCTTGTACCAGCAGCTGCAGCCCCTGTACCTCAATCTGCATGCCTACGTACGCCGAGCCCTGTACAGAAATTATGGTGCAGAGCACATCAACCTGAAGGGTCCCATCCCTGCTCACCTGCTAGGTAAGGGCTTTGCTAGGCCCTCGAGCAGAACCGTGTCTCCCACCAGGCATAGTCTTCTCTAAGTCCTGCCAAGAGTTGAAGCTGACCTCTGTTCAGCTCTGGCTATAGGACCAAGGCCCCATGAGATGGGTCTGCAGAAGTCAATCTGCCCCAAGGGAGGGCAACACACTCAGCATGGCTTGACCTCTCCTGCATGGACAGGCTCCTGCCTCCATCACCCTTGTGCAGGCAGGGCAGGGACCAGGCAGGGTGACCCACTCTGTGCAGGAGTCAGGAGTAACTGGTTGCCTTTGCTTTTCTCTCCCTGTCTCCCTCCTGTCATGCATTGTCCTCCTGTGCTTCCCAGGCAACATGTGGGCCCAGTCATGGTCCAATATTTTCGACCTGGTGATACCTTTCCCAGATGCGACCAAGGTGGATGCCACCCCAGCCATGAAACAACAGGTCAGTGCTTTTCCAGGCTGTTCTGGAGAAGACCCTTGGGACCCAGCACCCTTTGGTCGTTGCCACCATCCATGTTGCCAAATGCTCTAGGTGCTGCCAAAAACCTCCACGACTCATCCATATTCTCTCCCCACCTGGATATGCCAAGGGCTGGATCCAGCTCTAGCTGTCCCCAGAAGACCTCCTCTGCCCAGAGGAACAAGGCTGTCCCTGGCCTCCCATCCTTGTCAGGCCCACCACCCCTAGCATCCACTAATGCCCCTCACCAGGTCCGCTCTCTGCTCTCTCCCCAGGGCTGGACACCCAAGAAGATGTTTGAAGAGTCGAACCGTTTCTTTACCTCTTTGGGCCTCATCCCCATGCCACAGGAGTTCTGGGACAAGTCCATGATCGAGAAGCCAACAGATGGGCGGGAGGTCGTGTGTCACGCCTCGGCCTGGGACTTCTACAACCGCAAGGACTTCAGGTGCCTGTGGGAAGCAAGTGGTGGCCTCAGCTGATGTGGTGCTGGTGCAGATAGCAACGTCTTGGTAGAATAAGGGCACGTGGCCTGATGCCACTGCAGTGTCTGTTGTCCTATGGCAGTGGTAGCCCCACTCTGGCATTGTCACTGCTACCCAAGATGAAGGCATTGCTGGCAGGAGTCCCCATGGAGGATGGAGGGCAATCAATGCTTCCCTGCCCAGCCGTGGAGAATGGAAATCTGATGAATGGGCAGGGATATCAGGAGATGCAGGAGGAAAGAGACCAACCCAATGGAGTAGGACCAGCCAGGCCTGGCATCAGATGTGGGGTGGGGACATGTGGAAAGGGAGACCAAAGTGAAAAATAGCTCAAGGGGGTGTGATCATTCCTGGAGATTTTCACCCCAACAGTGCCCTCCTTTCTCCCCCCATCCCACATGTCCTGGTCCAGGATCAAGCAGTGCACCGTGGTGAACATGGACGACCTAATCACGGTGCACCATGAGATGGGCCATGTCCAGTACTTCCTGCAGTACATGGACCAGCCCATTTCATTCCGTGATGGGGCCAATCCTGGCTTCCATGAGGCCATCGGGGATGTCATGGCCTTGTCTGTCTCCACCCCCAAACACCTGCACAGCATCAATCTGCTGGACCAAGTCACAGAAAACCAAGGTGAGCTGGGAGAGGAGCAGCACAGCAAAGATGGGGGGAGCTGCTGGGGACAGCTGGAAATGCAGAGAGCCAGGATGGGCTGGGCAGAGTGGAAGGGGTCAGGGACACACAGGATGGCTTTGCATGCATGGAGGGGACAGGACTTAGTGGAGACACCCTGCTCCTGGGCAGAATGGCTCACACGAGGTGGGGACATGGGGACAGTACTGCTTTGCTCACACCTTCCCACCCTGGGCAGAAAGTGACATTAACTACCTGATGAGCATCGCCCTGGACAAAATCGCCTTCCTGCCCTTCGGATACCTCATGGACCAGTGGCGCTGGAAGGTGTTTGATGGACGGATCAAGGAGGATGAGTACAACCAGCAGTGGATTAACCTCAGGTGTGCTTGAATTCAGACCCCTCTTTGGTGCAAGGGCCTTGACCATCATCCCACTGTGTGTTGTCTCTCTGTGGTCCAGTTGGCTGCAAGGGGACACAATGGGACACAGAACCCCTCTCCCCGTCCTCACACCCTGCTTTGTGCCCTCCCAGCTTACCCCACCTTCTCCCCGTGCTGGGCTAATTCTCCCTCTCTGGCCCAGGATGAAGTACCAAGGTTTGTGCCCACCAACACCAAGGTCTGAAGATGACTTTGACCCCGGGGCAAAGTTTCACATCCCTGCCAACGTCCCCTACATCAGGTGAGTAGGCAGGGCTGGGGCAGGAGGGACACCACTTGGACACAGCAGCAGGATCTCCAGTTCAGATGCCAGTGATGGCACCTTGTTTCACGGTTGGTGGGGTACTTGGTGGTACCATCCTGAGGGTGCTGGGAAGCTCCAAAGACCCTGACAGAGCTTTGGAGGAGAAGGCTGGGTTTGGAGGAATTTCTCCCTATCTGAGGAGGATGAGCTCATCTACCCAGGCAGCCATAACACACTTGTTAAAGGAGAAATGGCATCAGCAGATTGGACTGAGTTGATGCAGGTGGAGCTCCAAACCCAGTGATGCTCCTCCAGGCTGGGAGGATGCAATTCTCCCCGGAGGGGGACCACATCCTCCCCTGCACAGCCACTAGTAGGGTGGTATGCTGGTAGGGTCCCTTCCCATGTTCTCACTCCTCTCCACCTCCCCAGGTACTTCGTCAGCTTCGTGATCCAATTCCAGTTCCACCAGGCACTCTGTGAGAAAGCCGGACACAAAGGTTCCCTGCACACGTGTGACATCTACCAGTCCCTGGAGGCTGGGAAGGTCTTGGGGTAGGTGTGTGGGCAGGGCAGAGCCAAGACATTCATGTCACCAAACACCTCAAAGCCAGTTCAGCAAGACAGAAGGCAACGCAGCCTCTGGTCGCCCATCCCCTCCTGTCGCGGCATGGGACACTCTGGTCCCCAGCTTTGGAGTGTGGGCAAGGGGGACCTTGGGCAGGGGCACCTTGGGTTGGGTGCTGGGGCTGTGATTGTAAAAGTAGCCACTAGGTGGTAGCTGGGACCCTGGGAGGTGGAAGGCTCCCTCCCTCCTCCTCCTCCTCCTCCACAGTCCCCGGTTCCTCGGGGAACACCCCCCATGCTTCAAGAAAAGCACCTGCAAAATTAACCCTTCCACCCAGGAACTGCTCCGCATCCAGCTGGATTCACTGGAGGGCTTTAATCCATGTAAATCCCCCCTTTCCACAAGCCAAACCTCCTTCCCTGTGCTCTGGGCTGGCAGTCCTGTGGTGCTGGTGACACAAACTGTGCTCACGCTGGCTGATAGCGAGAGCCCCAAGCCCTGGGGAAAAGGGAAGGGCTGGTGACCAGGAGGGCGATGGGGAACCCACTGGAGCCAATTTCTCCTGCTGCAGGGACGCCCTGAAGCTGGGTTTCAGCAAGCCGTGGCCCGAAGCCATGAAGCTCATCACGGGGCAGCCCAACATGTCAGCTGATGCCCTGATGAGCTACTTTGAGCCACTCATGACGTGGTTGGTGAATGAGAATCAGAAGAACGGGGAGGTCCTGGGCTGGCCCGAGTACAGTTGGACTCCTTATGCAGGTATGCAGGGCTCAGCCAAGCACGGTGGGTCCATGATGGGATAGATTTCAGCCCTCACTGGGGCCAGGATGGGGCATGTGGGAGAGATGGAGCTGTCTTGGTGCCCCTTGGTACCCTAAAAACCACAGGGCGTTTGGATGTTTCTCCTTGATTTCCCATGGAGCTGAGTCCAAAGAGGACATGGCATCCAAGAGACCAGCAAAGGCAGAGCTGGTCACCCAACACACCCCAGACCAGAGCCACCAGCGCCAACCATGTCCCTTATTTCTCCATTTTCCAGCCACTCCAGTGCAAGCTGACTCTGGCCAAGCTGACTTCCTGGGCATGTCCCTGACCAGCCATCAAGCCACAGCAGGCGGCTGGGTCTTGCTCGCCTTGGCACTTGTCTTCCTGATCACCACCATCATCTTGGGCGTCAAGTTCTTCTCATCGAGGAGAAAGACCTTCAAATCCAGCTCAGAAATGGAACTGAAATAAGGCAGCCATCAGCAAGGGAGCACAGACAGGGTGCAAGCATGGGCATTTGGCCAGGCTGGCAGCAATGCCATGGGCACACTTGCCAACAAAGCCATGGGTTTCCACAGCCCAGGACTCTCCTCTCTCCAGGTCAGATGTGTTTTCCCACTATGCAAGAACCAAAGCAGAAAAGAGCTATTTATTTGTCAACGTCTGCATCAGGGGAAGAGAAATTCAGGCACTGGCGGACACGGAGCCATCACGAGCTGCCCCTGTGCCCAGGGCTGGGAGCCGGTCCAGCCTGGGCACCCACCGGTCATCTCCAACCTGTGAGCAAAGCCACGGAGACTTCAAGTGACAGAGGGCAGTTTGGGGAGGGATGGAGCACATTCCCACCCCTGGTTTGCCTGCTGCTGGGCTGTTCACTTGCATGGATGAAAAATAAAGCCGTGTCTTGTCACCCTCTGAGCAGCAGCTCGGCTCCTTCTTGCAGGTGGGCTGGGATCTCAGTGGGACAGGGGTCTCAAGCAGGAGAGCTGCCACCCCCACCCAGTGCAAATACAAATCCCTGGGGACCCACCTGGCTCTGGGACAGCCACAGCTGCAGCACCCAACCTCCCCGATCCCCATCACGAAAGCTCAGCATCTCCTTGCAGCATCTCCATCCTCCCCCAAAGCCTGGCTCCCGGCACAGCTGATGGCTCATGGGTTCAGCCTGAGGAAGGGGCTGAATCAGGGCCAGAAAGCCCCAAAATCCAGGCCTGAACTGTTTGAAGGGTCGTGAAGTCACCAAACCCAAGCTGGGACCAGGCTGGCTCTGACTGCTGTGGCTCCAGCACCAGGATGATGTGTGTTTACATAAGAGCCGGAGGGGGGGCTCCAAGGTCAGCTATCGCCTCCCTCTCCAGATTATCTTGGCATCAGCCATGCTTGAGGCTTTCTTCTCCCCCCCCCAGCCCCATCATCTTTCTTCTGCTTCTGTAAATAAAACTTCCTATTTGTTCTGCGGTGATTAGGTGCAAAACTAATCACAGGCTGGGGATTATTGCAGCCTTAAAGAGCTGTGATCTGCTGCAGTCGGGAGCAGCGGGGGAAATGAGGGGAACTGGGATGATCCACCCATCCCTCCTCCCATCTGATGGCCTCTGCCCTCGGTCATGTCTTACATGGGGAAGCTGAGGCCTGGGAGATGCTCATCACACCTGGGAGAGGAGCAGAAAGTGTCTGCCTGCCCACACTCAGGTTGTTGTTTGCTTTCAACCCTCCCCTGAGCACAGCACTCTCACAGGGAGGTGACACCCCAACCGTTGTCCTTCCTCTGCAACCCCTGGACCCAGGGAGCAGCCACCTCGGACACCTGCACTCACCCCATGTTCTTCCCATGGCTGTATCCTGATGTGTCTGCTTTATATCCCGGCACACCAGGCACCATCTGCTCCCCCCTTCCCGGCAGCACAGTGCTCATGGAGCAGAGACCTGGCACGGTGAGAGCTGGGTTTGAAGCCAAGTGTATTTTCAGCCTGGGAAAGCAGGCTGGTGCAGGTGTGCTCCATCCAGCTCTGCTCCTCGCCCGTAGTTTTGAGCCCCACAACTCCTTTGTGCTGCAATACTGGGAGAAGAGAGGTCTCCAAGATCATCAAGTTCTCACAAGTTCCATAAAAATTCTGGAGAAGAAAGAAAAGAAATCCACACTGCACACTCTCACTCAGGGACTGCAACATGAGGTCAGCCCTTAATTAGACATCAGAGAATCCACATAGGGGCTGACTCTATCCTGAAAGGGATGCTGGAGACAGCTACGAGGGTGGATTATGGGTGCAGTGAGCTGTGGCCTCCTGGTCAGAGAGAGACAGACAACCCAAGCCCACAGTCCATCCAAAAGACAGAACTGGAGACCACGTTACCTTCAACACAGGTCCAAGGTCCATGCAACAGATGGGATGAAGCTGGACACCAGGTTACCTTCAACACAGGTCCAAGGTCCATGCAACAGATGGGATGAAGCTGGACTCCAGGTTACCTTCAACATGGTTCCAGGGTTCCACCTAGGAGATGGGGCTGGATACAAGGTTATGCTCAGCCCAGGTCAGGGGGAGACTGAAGGTCCCATCTTGACCTTAAATGGAGCTGCTGGGTGGTGGTGGGGAGGGATGGGTGAAGCTTTTCAGGGCAGTGAAGCCTGCTGGTGCCCTGAGGGCTCTGCCAAGCTGACAGCAATGCTTTACAAGATACCTTTAAACCGAGAATGATTCCCCTTCCCTGTTGCAATAACATCTGGAGAGATTTTGCTGCCTTCTGGCTCCTGCATCATGCTTGCTGCTGAAATTAGGAGGCTTAGCAAAATCACTCCCTAAGGAGGAAAAACAAAAAAAAAAAAAGGAGAAGAAATAAAAAAGGAAAAATAGCAGAAAAAATAGGAGATTCCTCCTCAACTCACATTCCTCCTCCTCGGGGAGCTCGGGAGGCAGCGGGTGCCCCCGGCTTGGAGGGGCTGCCCTGCACCACCCTGCCTGTGCCCGAGGCTCCTGCAGAGGAGAATCACTTTAAAGTCACATAAATTCAAAGCAAGAATCACCCTGGGTTCCCTTTGCCAGCTCGGGAACTCTTTGGGCGCTGCAGAAAGACGTTTTCTGGTTTTTTAAGGTTCATTATCTGCCGTGGGAAGGTGGCTGGGGGGGTTCCCACACCCCACAGCCCCTCGGACCCAGCCAAGCCAGGTCTATTCTTAGCAGCGGGTGGCCGGGCAGGAGCAGGCAGGGTGCACAGGGCCACGTTCCTCACATTCCCCTTCCTCAGGGACAAGGAGAGCCTGGAAATATGCAGCCACAGCTTGGCAGCAGCCAGGGGCCATCCATGGGGGCCACCCCGGGTGGAGGAGATGGGGGGAGGCAGCGTGGGAGGTCCCAGAGGACAGCAGAAGTGTCACAGGCACGTGGTGAGTCCCTGTCCCTGCCAGCTCCCTGCCCATGGCTTCAGCCCTGGCTGGCACCATCCTTCCCTCCCTGCTGCTTCAGCAGGGCTGAGGGGAGTAAAGGTGAATTTGGGGGTGAGGGACAAGTGGGGGACCCCAAAGTCCCCTGCCCAAAGCAAGCTCAGACTCTTCCCAGCTCTGTGGCTCAGGTACAATCCCCTGCCAAGCCCCCGTGGCTTTTCCTGTCACTTCCAAGTGGTTCTTGTCGGGAAACAACGGCTGTGGCTTGGTTTAATGTCACTGAGTCCTTCCCAGGTTTGCAGCCTCCCCTCGGGCCTCCCTGGGATGGTGTAGCAGAAAGTCCAGGCTGATGAGGGTTAATTTTGGCTGCACATTTAACCGCTATTTGTTTTGGGTGGGTTTTTTTCATACTTAGCAAACAAACAGCGTGGAGGTGAAAGCCTGGAAAAATCCATCAGGATTTGGAGTGGTGGGATGAAGGAGGGAGCCAGGACAAGGAGCATCCTTCCCCCTGCAAAATCCATTTACAGCCCCAATTTCTCCCTCCTCTGTCACATCCCTGAAGCATCTTCTCAAAGTGAAGGGCAAAGCAGGGGTGTGAACCATGCCAGGCAGCCAGGACACTCAAGCCTGTCTGGGGACAGCCCTGGTGGCTGCCGGTGGCGTCGGGGACCGCAAGAGCTCCGTCTCCCCCTCGCCGGCTGTGTTTGCAGTGCGGCTCTAATTACAGAGATGTGGAGAAATGTCGTCTCTCGGTTGGCAAACATTTCTCCCAGCAAGTGTCAGCCGGCAGCTGCTGTGCTTGGATGTGAGTGGGCACCCGTGCCCTCCATCCCACACCTCCCACCCCAAATCCACACCCTATTTCAGGGCTGGATCCCCTCACCCCATGCGCCTCTGCCTGCCCGGGGCAGCCCCTCACAGGGTGGGTGATAATTCCCTGCACAGATTATAATTCCCTGCATCCCCCGTTGGCTCCTTAGGCACTTGTGCTGCAGGAGCAGATCGGGGTAGGACACCCTTGGGAGGCACCCAGGTCTCCTTTGCCATGTAAATTGGGTGGTTTCCCATGTATTCCACTGGGTGTGGGAAGGAAGGAAAGAAGGGGAAAGGAACAAAACCTCAAAAAACAGGTCCTCTTCTCCTCCTCGAGGAGGACTCAAAGAGGAGAAGAGGAAAGAAATGAGCAAGGGAGGAGAAGGAGGAGGAGAAGGAGGAGGACGGGGAGGAGGAGGAGGAGGAGAGGAAGGAGGAGGAGAAGGAGGAGGAGGAGGAGGAGGGGAGAAGAACAAGACAGGGAAAGAGAGGATTACTACTTGGTTGAATTAGAGGGAGCACTTCAGCTGCCTTGAACAGCAGGAGAATTTGCCCAGAGACCCCAATTCTTCCTATTTGGAATAAAATGTAAGCACAGGATTAACTGCAAGCATATGCTTAAAACCAAGGGAATTGAAAGGCTGGGCATAAAGTGCTCCAAGGAGGGCAGGGAGGGCATGGACCAGCACCATTGTGGATGACCAAGCTCTGCAAAGATGGACTGGGGGGACTGGGAGAGCTGTGGGGGGATTGGAAGAGCCATAGGGGCACTGGGAGTCTCCTGGAACTTAGTCAATAATAACCTGAAAGGGAATTATAAGGGTCAACTCCATCTGCGGGGGTTGCATGGGGAAGAGGGTCAATGAGAGGCTCTTCCATCAGCCCAGTGATGGGATGAGACACCCTCACCAGAGAAAGGGGGATCAGAGTGGCCCCACTGCCGTGCACAGAGCAGGACAAACCTTCCTGGGATCACTTCACAGACCCAGCCCTGGCAGGGGGGCTGGGAGGTGCTGGGCCTGTGCCCTGCCCCATGCCCAAAGCCCCACTGGTGTCCCTGCACTCCACTCAGTGGACCTGCTCCCCACCGGGGAGGGCTGAAGCCGACACGTGCCTTCATCATCAGACACATCCACGTCCACGTGATGTGTCCATGAACATCCCAGACTGATTTATGGGATGAGAGGAGGGCAGGAGGCCAACCTTAAATCCTGACTGCCTGGTGATTAATAATCATAATTATGATCATATTAGCTGTAGTAATAATAGTTTGCTTTCCGTTGCAGAGCTGGTCATCCAGGAATCTCAAAGCAGTTTCACAAGGCCAAGTGACCATCGTCCCTATTTTCTAGTGAGGAAATTGTGGCACAGAGCTGTCTCCCTCGAGTCACCCGGTATATCAACAAGAAAACAGAGAAGGCAGGAGCCTGGACTCCATGTCTCTCTCCCTCCCCCATGCTATTAAGCTGCATCTGTGTAATATAGAGCAAAACATCCTCCATGACTCGCAGTAAATCATGGCAGAGGCAGTGTGCAGAGTGGATGGGGGGAGATAATGGGTTTTTCACCCTCTTCAACAATAGAACAAGTTTTTCTCCGCTGGGGAAGGCTGACTTCTATGAGACACAGAGATAAAAGCAGCACCAGGTCTCTGAAATGGATTTGAAAGGGCACCTGCCTTAGCTCACCCACTTGCATTCCTGGCCCAGGGACAGGAGGCAATTCCAGCAGGGAATTCTGTGGGTCGAGTCCCCCATGGGCATGTCCTGGTCCCCCTGTGCATTGCTGAGGTGCACCAGAATATTAATTGAAAACCCCAGCAAAACACTCCTGCTGATGATAATGGACCATAATCCTCTTAGACCAATTTCATGCCTGAAAAATTGTGCATAACAAAATAAGAATAGAAAGGCCCTCAGTGGACACTGTCCTTAAGAGTGAGCCTGGGAGGAGAGGGCCAGCCAGAGGGGATTGCTCAGGAAGAAAAGGGAGCTGGTCCCGTTGGCCTCCACCCCTGAGGGGCACGGGGAGATGGGCAGGAGAAGAGCTGAACTTGGGACTAGGTCTGAACATCTGCTCTAGCAGGGCAGCATCGCTATGGGACTCCTACATCCCCTAGAGACCCGGTTACCCACCGAGACCCCTGTGACCCATAGAGCCCATGGGACCTTCTGTGGCCCCAGAACCCCCTGGATCCTCCGTGTCTCCCAGAACCCCGGGACGCTCCGTGTCCCCAGAGTCCTGTGCCAGGCTGGGCCCCCCCTTGCCGAGACTCCCCAACGGGAACAGCCCGATCCACCGCCCGCCCCCCTCCCGGCCCTTCAGCACCACGGAGGGTGGACAGCGCCGGGCCCGGACCGCGGCACCCGGCACCCCCCGACACCCCCCGCAACCCCCCGACACCCCCCGACACCC
>VZRW01008216.1:177560-226520 GCA_013398125.1 Aegotheles bennettii | reverse complement strand
CCCCCCAGGCTGGGTTTGGCCCCGGAGGGTGTGCAGGCAGCCCAGGCAGGTTGTGAATGCCCCCAGGGCTCCTCCAAGAGATCATTTGGCAGCTGGATAAAATTAGATGGATGGAGACAGATTAGCTGAACAGCTGAAAGGAAGAGATGGGCAGATGGATGGGGACAGTCGATCGAGGAAGGAGGAGGGGAGTGCAGGGCTGGGGTCCCTCCCCAGGCCAGCTCAGCCCACCAGCACCACGGCAGGGCTGGGGTGCCCAGTTTTTGGGGGGAAGGATGAGGAGGTTCAGCATTTGCAGAGCCCAGGCTGGCTCACTGCAGGGAAACCAAGGCAGGGTATGGGGTGCCGGAGCTCTCCCAGCTGCAGCCACTCCACAGAGCAGGGGGTACCCCAAAACAGCTGCTCCAAGACCCCAAATCCTGGGGGAATGCTCTGCCTTTGGGCCAGGCTTACGGGAATCCACTGCTCCCACCCCAGCTCCATCCTGGATGCTCCATCCTCCCGTTGACACCATCCATGCCATGGGGCACAGGTCTGAGCCAGGCACCGAGCTCCCAGCACATGGGGCTGTGCCTGCTGGGGCCATTTTTGGGGTGATTCTCCTGAGATCAGCGCCAGGGCTGCTCAGGCTCAGCACCTCCCAGATTTGCAGGATCAAACCAGACACCAGCTGCCTCCCAAACCCAGCCCCAGCCTCCTCCCAGCTGCTTCTCATATCCCTCCAACTGGATGTAACTGGGCCCAGTTTTCAGCTGTTCAGCATCAGCCTGGCATTAACCCTTTCCATGCCACGTAGGGCCTGCCAGGATCCAGCCCCCATGAGGAGAAGGAAAAGTGAAGCAGTGAAAGGGATGCAGCAGGACAGAGCACATGAGCCAGGATTGGGCATGATCCGGATCAGGATTCCCAGTCCAGGGTGGGAAGCATGGAGCTGATGGCTCCCTGTGCCGATGAACCCCACTGGGCTGCGGGTCCTGGAGTTTTAAAATGTTTTAAAATCACCTGTGGAGGAAAAAACAGCTTCATTTTCTAACAGAGCAGAGGAGGAAGCACCCAGTGCCACCCAGCATCACGCACGCAGGCGAGTGGGCACACACCTGCACCCCCCCTGTACACCCCAACACCGGCACAGCCAGGGATGGCACCGGATCATCCCATGGGCATATCCCACTTTAGCATCACGCAGGGCACCTCACTCACTGGGTATCACCTGAAGGACACTGCTCACCTTTTACATCCCTACAAATCCTGACCAAGGGAGGGAGAAGACGTTCACCTCTCCCCATCCCCTCTGGCTCCGCACCCGTGCGTCCCTTCGGAACACCTTTATCTGCTGAAATCCCCCCCCCCTCCTCCCTGGCTCGCGCGTTTAAAGTGGATTTCCTCTCCCTGTGGTGAACAACGATGAAAGAAAGAAAGAAAGAAGGAAATAATCCCAGCTGCTGGGCCCTTTAAAGGGATTTCACCGTATCCATTTCTTCGGCGCTCTCGTGCGTGTGTGTGTGTCCATGTCTGGGAGCATCCCTGACGTCACGGCAGATTTGGAAGTTGCCCGATGCCGGCCATCTGCTCCTGATTACGGGAGGCCCTGAGCTCCTTAAAATTATATACAGAAAGGCCAACATCCCCCCTCCCAGCCCAGAGCCTGGCCATGGTGAGAGCGCCGGATCGGGCCGGCAGCGTATCCCTGCCGGATCCGCTAATCCCTGGTAATCAGAGTGCGGGGGAAAGGCGACATCAGGGATCGGCACCCGGCAAAACCTGCCAGGGAAGGAGGTCACTTTGCTCCGGACAGGGTGACACGCTTGCTCCATCATTTCTGGGAGGTTTGGGGTGGGAGCCCAGGGGGGCTCAGGGTGGGGTCCCACTTGTGCCAAAGCTCAAGAGACCCACAGTGATTACACCTTCAGGTGCGGGATTTTAGTGGGAATAAAGCTGTCAAAGGAGGTGGGAACCCCCCTGTAACCTCCACTTGCTGCTTTGGGGAAGGTCTGCAGGTATTTCTGGGTGCCCCAGCACAAGCAGGGCCATGGGATCAAGCTGGTATCAAACAGATAAACCCACACAGCCTCGTGCCCTCTGGCCATGCCTGGGGTCCTTCCCGCAGCACCCCTCGCTCCCAGGACACAGAGCCAGTCCTTGTTCCCCCCCGTGCCTCAGTTTCCCCATGTCAGGAATGAGATGAGCCTGTGCCTGAGCACTCCATGGCAGTGCCTTCAGAAGATGTCCAGGGCAGTGCCTTCAGAAGATGTCCTCGGGGACCATCACACCAAATCCCCCGCATCCTGCTGCCCGGGGTGGGGATGGGGCACATGGTTGGGGATGGGGATGGGGATGGGGCACATGGTTGGGCTCACCCCCATCACCCACATCCAGGCAATTGCAGGGAAATTAGTTATGACGTGATTACAAGCAGCATGCTTAATGAGGTTAAACCACTACCTGGGCTTTCTGAGTTCATAATAAGCTACTCTTTAATTGCTGCTCTAAAGTACATTAATACAAATGACTGTCTGGGACAGAAAAAAAAAGGCAAGATGTGATCTGTGTGAGCTGGGATGCTGCAGAGGTACAGCCCTTTCCCAGGGCTCAGATCGGCTTCCAGATCCTCCAGTGCCCACCAGCAAGGAGTGCACCCATCCCAGGGCTTAAAAAACTACTTTTGCACCCCAAATGTTTTGTGCTGGGGGGTGGGTGGCTGCGTGTGCCCTCCCTGAGCCTGTCTCTGCTTGGCAGCCTCGTGTTTCCGGTGCCTGGTGGACGTGGTGCCAGTGAAGAACGAGGAAGGCGCCGTCATCATGTTCATCCTCAACTTCGAGGACCTGGCCCAGCTCATCGCCAAGAGGGGCAGCCGGAGCCTGCACCGCCGGCTGTCGCACGGCTGGCGCGGAGGTTGGTGTCCCCGGGGGCGGTGGGGACGGTGGGAGGGCACCCCCATCCCATGGCTCTCTCGGGAGTTGGTGAGGGCTGAAGGAGGCATCCAGGGCAGGGCAGGATCCTGCAGCCCCTCAGGGTGCCCAGGAGCAGGGGGTTGTGTTTGCCGGCTGGGGGACTGATCCAGCCAAACACGAACCAGGGGATAAAAGGGTTCCAGAGCTGGCTGTGGTCCCTGCACAGCCCCTCACCTGCAGACCTGCCTGCACCCCCCCCCAGGGCACCTGGGGACCAACCCCCCGGCACGGGATGGTGCCTGGTTAAGGTGAGGATGTCTCACGGTGAGCAGAGCCATCAAGCCCCTCCACACCCCCCTGCCTTGCTGTGTCCTTTCCATATTTAACGCTGGGAGGTTTCTCCAGCAACACCTCAGGCCCCTCCTGTGTGGCTGCAGCACCGCCTCGACCAGGACAGGAGGTGCTGGTGTGGGACAGGACCCAGTTGCAGGGTCACTGGGAGGGCCAGGGGATATTTGGTGTCACCAACAGCAGGGCTGTGCCATGGGGACAACCACCACAGGCAAATGGCACAAGGATGGTTGTGCTGGGGTGGCTCTGAGCCTGCCCTGGGCTTTGGGCTGTTCCTCGCTGTCCCAGACTCATCCCAGGGTTTTGTGAGGCTTTTGGAGGCAGTGGAAAATTCAGACTCCCTTTTTTGGGAAGGCTGGATCAAAGGGGAGCTGTGGTGAGGCTCTCAAGGAGATGTGGATCCCCAGGGATCAGGATGAAGCATTGTAGCTTCTAAATATCCTCCTGTTGTATGCTCCTCAGTGCCAGGCACCTTTATTTTAGGCAGGGAAATAATCCCACATCTACCTTCATGGAAACACTCTCTGGGGTTCAGGGTCACTATAGGGAGGCTTTGGGCAGATCTGTGGGAGCAGCCCAAATCTGTCACCCCACAGCACGTGGGGTGGGATGGTGGGACCGGGACCAGAGCCAGGGCCACATCAGGGACTGAGGGGACCCTTCGTGCTGTATCGATGTGGTAATGTGAGTTTTAATGCAGTCACTCTTGGGGCACGTACACATCCCGGAGCCATAAAGGTGTTTGCATGTGTGGCAGCAGGTACCAGTGGAGATGCTGCGTGTAGTGATGGGGTTTCTATATCCTCAGGCCAGACATATGCACATGGGACTTAGGGACATGTGTGTGTGAATGTGTATATACCCTGTGCATGTGTGCCTATGGCTATGAAGTTTATATTCTTCATAGGTTTGTATTTTTGGTGTATATGAGGTTTATGAGGTTTATATGGTGTATATGAGGTTTATATTTTTGGTGTATTGCTATAGTACCAGTTAGACCCTCTGCAGATAAGCCTTATGGAGACCAGCTGAGGGAACTGGGGTTATTGAGCCTGGAGAAGAGGAGACTGAGAGGAGACCTTATTGCCCTCTACAACTACCTAAAGGGAGGTTGTAGTGAGGCTGGTGTTGGTCTCTTCTCCTGAGTTGCTGATGACAGGACGAGAGGAAATGGCCTCAAGTTCCATCAGGGGAAGTTTAGGTTGGAGATTAGGAAGAAGTTCTTTCCTGGGAGGGTGGTTGGGCACTGGAATGGGCTGCCCAGGGAGGTGGTGGAGTCACCGTCCCTGGGGGTGTTCAACAAACGGGTTGATGAGGCACTTGAGGCCATGGTCTGATGGTCTAATGGTTAGGAATATGATGGGATAAAGGTTGGACTGGATGACCCTGGAGGTCCCTTCCAACCAGAATGATTCGATTCGATTCTATTCTATTCTATTCTATTCTATTCTATTCTATTCTATTCTATTCTATTCTATCCTATTCCTCAGCACCCTCAGCTCTCACTTTGTCTCATCCATCACACGATGCATCCATACCCCATCCCACCCCGAGGTGTACATTTGGCTGCGAAAGGTGTCCTAATAAAAAAGGACCTAATAAAAAGGGTACCTATTGATTTCCCACGCATTGGATATCGCGCTGCACATCCCAAGGGAGCGTTGCTCGGGTTTCCCACTCCGGTGCCGGAAAGGCCGGAGCTGCTGGCACCAGCCCAGGTCTCTCGCGTGGTTTTTCTGACTCAGTCTTTAATTACACAGCTCATTGCCACTCCTTGGCTCACTGGTGCGTAGGGGAAGGCGGCTTCTTTGCTTCTTCCAGCTGAAGAGCTGTTCTGGATGGTGGGGAGGCCACGTGGGTCCACCCATCTATGGGGGCGTTTTTGGGGAGCTGGGCAGGTCGGGAGCCTGGGCAGGTCAGTGGTGTGTCGGGGCTAGGTGAGGGAGGCAAATCCTGCCAAAACCAGACAGCCCCTCCACGTGCTGCTCTTCCCCAGACAGGACAATGTCTTTGCAGAGCTCACATCGTGTCCCATGCGCCCCGGGATCCCTTCCCTGTGCCATCAGGAGGTGTTGCCGCAAGCGGAGTGACAAGACGTAGGGAAAGGCAGCCACAGGAACACCTGATGCTGAATTTAAGGCACTTGATTTTTAATGGAGCTAATTAATTAAGCTGAGCTAATCCAAGCCTTAACACTGCGTGGGGTTTCTCTGCCCAGCTCCTACCCTGAGGTCTCATCTCACAAGCCATGCCGAGGATTCAGCACTGGGGTTTGCCTGGGGAAGGTTTTGGTCCAGTTAGTGAGTACAACTGGTGCTGTTGGGGTCAGATGAACCCCAGGCTGAGCCAGTCCCTGAGGCAGTAGGGTGCAAGCCTGGCTCCTCGCACTAACCCTGTGGTAGCAGGTAGCTGCAGTCTCCTCCACAAACCAGCACTGCAAGGGGATGAGTGACTTTGTACTGGGTGTCTCAACCAGGGGCATTGGGTGCCACTGTGGGCACTACTGGTTCCTCTCCATATCTGGCCCCTTCCTCTCCTGAACCCCTTCCTCAGCTCCTTGCAGCCATGGCTGCCTTTGCCTTGGCCCCAGGCTCTGCCAAGGTGCTCTCCTGGTCCCCTATGATGGCAGCAAGGGATCCCCCTCTTTGGCCCAGCACCCCTCACCTAAAATCCAGAACATCTCCAGGAACAAAACTGCCAGAACTACTTTGATCAATGCCTGGCTAACTGGCCATCTCTGGCGTGTGGGTTTGTTTTCCCCCAATTCCCACCAAGGAGATTTAGAGGCTCGATTTCCTCCAGGTCCAAATCCCTTAAGTGGCTTTAACCTCCTCAACCAGCTTAGGGATGCTCTGCACCTTTCCCATCTTGTTGTGGGAAGCTCTCCTCTTGCCCAGCAGCGCTTTCTGCCAGGTCAGGGTTTGCCTTGAGCACACAGAGAGGTGATGGCGCGGGACGGGCGAGTGTGTTGGAGGAGGAAGGGCCACAGGGCACGTTACATCCCCCCAAACCACCCAAAACTGTCCGTAGCCTCTTCCCCTGCCACCACCCCGCCCCACCTCGCTCCAGCCATCACGTGCAGCTAGGTTACATCTGTCTCTCTTGTGTTTTGTTTCTCTTTTTAACAAGGTGAAGGTAGGAGTTTGAAGTTTAGTCTCCCGTCCCTGCGGCGACTCAAAACCAAGCGGAAATCTCTGCCCACCAGTGAGTTTGATGGAGTAGCCATTGACTATGGAAAGGTAACCGTAGCCTTTGTCTGATATCAGCCCATGCCTCAGGCCAGGTCCCAGCGCTCTTCCTCTGCTCTCCCCATCCCAATCCCCCTCAGCTGCTGTGGCTCTGGCCGTACCCAGCGGTAGGGTCTCCGGCGTTGGGTCAGCGCTGGGCACTGGCCCCGGCGAGGGCTGGCGGTGAGCAGTGGTGCTTTGGTGGCATGGGACAGAGCTGGATGGTGCTGCTCGGCACCAGCGCGTGCCGTGGCTTGCGGGGGGAGCAGGAGATGTGCCCAGCACCGCTGCCAAAGCTGGGAGGAAGGTCTGGCTTCATAGTGCAAGTTGGCTGGGATGGTGGAGCTCCAGGGAGTTGTCCCCAACCTCGAGGAGAGGACGTGCTGGTGACTGCAGGAGACTGGAGCAGGTCTGGTCTGAGCAGGGACTGGCAGGGACTTGCAGGCAAACCTGGAAAGGGCACATTTCCCCTCGTTACCCTGGCCAGGGACAGGCAGCTCTGGCTCAGTCCTTCAGCAAAGGCTGTGCTTTCCATGATGGAGGGTGATGCCGTCATTGCTGACATGGTGAGGCTGGAAAAATGTTGGTGGGGCCTCTTTAGAGATTCCTGGTCTTGGTGGCTTCTTGACTCTCCAAAGTGCTCAAGGCACCCCTGGGCAAAGACATGCTGGTTTCTGGCGTGCTGCAGCTTGAGGCACAGGGCTGTGGGCAGGAGGCTTTTGCTCTGCTAACGCATCCCCAGGTGCCAGGTTCTCCCTCTGCCGGGTGTATCCAGACAGCTTGGATAAAGCTGCTTCCCAAAATTACAGATGTGGTGAGGTGAAAGGTGCCTGTCTCCTCAGAGGTTGTGCTTCTGGCAAGTTGAAGACATCTGTAGCATTCTCAGGTGTCTGGGTATGTTGCTCCTACAGATGCCAGTGCTGCTAAAGGCTCTGGGTACCCCCAGGTTGTAGCTGCAGGGTGCACTGCAGTGTTTCAGGTGTAGAGCATGGAAGATGTGCATTGAGGACAACCTGATGACCCACCACTTTGGCAGAGCTTGGCCCAAGTCAGGGCAGCCCAGCAGATGCAGGGATTGCCATCAGCCAGCTCCTCCAAGCACCCATCCCAAAACCTGCAATAAGGTCCTTAGTGGTGATGAGAAGTGCCACTGCATGCCCTGGGCACGCACACAAAATCCCAGTCCTTCCCATGGGTATGACTGGTATGGACATAGATCCATAGGTTTCTGCCCCAGAAGGTGGTTGCTTTCTGCACCCCATTGTAGAAGTCATTAAAGGCTGGAAACTCTTTCAGTCTTGTGGGAAAAAGGCCAAGGGGTGCTGTAGAAGAGGGAGGACCACATACGAGCCAATTTGCAAGCCCAGCAGCTCCTCCAGTGCTTCCTGGTGCAGAGCACATCACCTCCCATAGACACCAGCACAAGATCCTGAGCACCGACCTTTGGTGGTGGCCTGAGCTCTTGCAGCAGATGAGGGAAGGGCAGGTCCAGTGATGGGACATAGGGACACCTGAGCAAAGCACATGGCAAAGCAGGTACTCCAGACAAGCCTGTCCCTGGGGTCTCCTCTTCTCTTCTTGCTCTGGCTTGCTTCCCAGCTGCTCAGCATCGCCTCGCAAACCGCCCAGCCTCCGGGAGCAGCTGGTAGGAGGTAGGAGCTGCCAAGTCCCCGAGGACTCGGTCGCCCCACCCCAAAGCAGGTTGAGGTCCCCGTTGGAGGTGACCTCAGGAACCGCAGCGCTTCCCAGCCCTCTGCCCCTCCTCTTACCTCCCCCGGCTCCCCCTCTTTCCCCCCCAGTACGCAAGGACTCCTTCTAATAAAACGCTTTCTCCCGGCTGTCTTAAAGCCTGGTGGCGACTCCCTGATTTTGAGGGACTTGAAGACATCGTCCAAGGAGAACTGTGTGCAGTCAGAGACTGAATCCCTCCTGGAAAAGGAGCGGAGGCCGAGCCTGGAGGCCGACCCCACACTACAACACTCGTCCCCGAAACAAGAGCCTCCCTTGCTGGGCCCACGAGGGTCATACTCTGCGTGGGGTTTCTTTCGGTCTCGCCCTGGGGGCAGCTTCCACAGCCTCCGCAGGGTCTCCTCCTTGGACAACTTTGAGGCTGCGAGGTCTGAGTTCCAGAGAAAATTCAGGGAAAGGAGGGCAAACTCAGGTAGGGGAATAACCCCGGAGCTGTCGGTCCTACTGCGGGAGCCATGGTCCCAGGCGATGGCCCCAGCACATCTCGGGGGGGGAGGTCTCTTACCCTGCACTGCTTTTCCCTCTGCAAAGTGGAGATAAGTTGGGGTCTTCTCCCCAAAACCCGCCGGTCTCCATGTGCTTCCCTGCGTAGGCAGGTCCTGCTCTTTGGGTAGAGCCATCCGTGGTGTTGTGCATGAGATGTGAGACCATGTGAGGTTGCGTTTGGCTGCCCTACACGAGGGGCATCCCAATGCTGTCTCACCTCCCGAGGAAGGAGGGAAGGGGTCTACAGGCACGTGCAATGTGAGCTGCATCCATGTGTTGGAGGTGGACAAGACACCGGCCAGGCCACTCTGTAGGGCTGGAGGAAACGTACCTCCACTATGGTGTTCACGTCCAGACCTCTTGTTCTTGTGAGAGAGATGATGACAAATAAGATGGAGGTCAGTCAAGAGAAGCCTCAATAATTGGGGATGGAGAGAGATCAGTCTGCAGTGTCTGGCTTGAAAAAATAGGTTGGGGACCATGATCTGCAAAGAATCACAGGTTCCAGACCCTCAGGAGAGGGGTAGAGGGAGGGAAGGGGAACAAACAGGGAGGAGAAGGGTGGCTGCAGGATGGCTGTTGCTAACTGAGCACCTCCACAATGTCTTCAGACACCTCCTGCCCATGACACATCTTGGGTCAATGTCAGAGTGCAAGAGACAGAAGGGGTAGAAAACTGAAAATAAAACCCTGCCCTGCCTGTAGGAGATGGAGAGGTTGGGACACACCGGTTACAGTGCTCGGGGGATGTTCCTGAAGCCCTGGGTGTTGGGTACATGCTTCCTTCCATGAGTACACATTGCCACAAGCCTGACCATGAACCAACCACCTCTGGGGCTTCCTCCCCGGTCCTGCACTGGGGGGACCCAGAGAGGCAGGTTCCCAGGGAAAACTGCCAGGATCCAGCCCCACTACAGCTCTTCTTCAAGAGAAAACTCTTGACTTCCCTACCTGGAGCCTGGGGGTGGAGGATATGGATGTATCCATATGATGGAGACATCATCCAGCTCCTGGCTCAGTTTGGTGGCCAAAAAACAAGGCAGCAGCTCAGAAGCTATGTGGGTCAGGCTGAAGCATGCAAGGGTGGAGAAGAACAACCTCCTCCATGTGTGTTTATGCCCTGGTGGGTCTCATTGCCTGCTACAATCTTCAGGAGTAGCAAAGGATATTGGGTGCCTCTGTATTTTGATAGCTGATCTGAGTCTCCTGAAGGGGGTTTAATGGTGAAAAGATGGGTGATGTGTCTGAAAAGCAGCCTCCTCTCAGACATCTTGGGTTGGATGTCTGAGCCACCCTGAAGAAGCCAAGCCTTTATGGCCAGGCAGCCACTGGTACCTTCTGGTGGCACCTTGTGGTGGTCCCCACCTTCTGAATGTCCTACACTGAGGTCAGGGCTCTGTGGATTGGCTCCTGCTCACACTGCCCTTCTCAACGCTCCTCTCCATCCTTTTTCAGAGGCTTCCCATGTCAAACTCAACCCTCCAAACTCCACCTCGGACTCAGACCTCATGAAGTACCGGACCATCAGCCAGATCCCCCAGTTCACACTCAACTTTGTGGAGTTCAACCTTGAGAAGCACCGCTCGGGCTCCACCACGGAGATCGAGATCATCGCCCCCCACAAGGTGATGGAGCGCACCCAGAACGTCACTGAGAAGGTCACACAGGTACGTGGGCAGTGGGGTGCCACCAAGGCAGTGGGGGGGTGGTGGTGCCGCTGTCAGGGTATGGTCACAGCCATTCCTGTGGCTTTTGGAGGAGAGGAGCAGAGAGGGCAGTGATACCTGGAGTTTCCATCCTAGGAAATGTTGATGTGCCTGTGTTTGATTTTTATCTCATCCTCTGAATGGTTGAAATGGGTTTTTCTGCCTTAAAAGAGTATTTCTGGCAATTTGTGGCCGGGGGAACACCAGCATGAACTGCTCATGGTGTGATGGTGGCCTTGAAGGGGACACGTTTGTGTGCACGTGTGGCTTCATTCATGTGAGAGGCTCTGGCCACCACTTCGTGGCCCGCAAAGAGAGGGATGAAGCCCCTGGAGCACTGCTGGCCAGGGACCATGGGTGGCCATGCCAAGGGCCACCAGATCCCCTGGGAGACAGCAGGTGGCACTGCACTGTCACCAACACGTGTGGCACTGCCCTGTCACTGCAGGGGACACGGGTGGCAGTGCACTGTCATGGCAAGGGCCACACGTGGCACTGTGCTGTCACCGTGGGGGACACACGGGTGTCAGCGTGTGGGAGAGGTGCTGCTGTGTCCTGCAGTCCCAAGCAGGGAGCTCTTACCAGTGGAGAAGCTGAGGCACAGGAGAGCCACGATGTATGAAACACATCTAAGGACACCTCCCACCACTGCCATGAGCAGCCAGGGGCCAAGTTAACGAAAATGGAGCCATCTGAGCCCAGAAACACCTCCGGGCTGGACAGTTTGCTCCATCAGAGCAGATGGTCGGTGGGATTTTCCTCCTGTCTTGGTACCAACAAACCTTCATGCCAGATGGGCTCCTCACTCCCCATGGCATGGGGCAGTCTTTAGGCTTTTTGTCCCCCTGGCTTGTCCCCTTCATCCCAAAACCTGCTCAGTCCCTCTGATCTGAGGTGACCGCAGTGACCCAGGATAAGCCCCTGAACACCCCAGCAGGATGATGAGCAGCCCACATGCCCCTGTCCCCATCACAAGGGACACCACTGCTGTGCTCTGGGGTGACACCAGCACAGTGGCACTGGCCACTCAATACAGGGCCATTAGCTGGGTGTTGGGTGACAGGATCGGAGCTGACCAGTGGTGGCTGCAGGGCCACCAGTGCAGCCGCGTGGCACCCACAAAAGTTGATCTTCCCTTTGCCTTAAAACTTTAGGAAGGTTGGGATGGGATGGGATGGGATGGGATGGGATGGGATGGGATGGGAATGGGATGGGATGGGATGGGATGGGATGGGATGGGATGGGATGGGATGGGAAGGGATAGCATGGACTTCACCTTCCCACTGCATCTCCCCATGGTCTTGAGGGACCCAGGCATCCTCCCTGTTCTCACCCCAATGTCCCCCGTGTCTCCTGCCAAGCACAGCTCCACATTCCTGGCCACTAAATAATTCAGGAGTGAAGCAGAGACAGAGGCGAGATGCCACTAACAGCATCTAAAAATATCAGCTGGAGGGCAGGGAGAAGCAGGCACACACTGGTCAGGGTGGTCCAGCCCTGGTGCATGGCTGGAGGCACACAGGGATGCCATGGAGTTGGTGCCACCAGGCTGGGGTCTTGTCTCACGGGTGGCACCTCTCCCAGTGCCCCTGAACTGTCCTGCGGGCAGCAGATGGTGGTGGAGCTGGGCAGGAGGGTGCTGGGGACAGGTATGGGGGGGCATGTTGTGTCAGGATGTGTGCCAGCAGGGACACGGGGTCAGTGCCTGTGGGCCTGGTTCTGCCCAGCATCTTGTGCTTTAGGGTCTCCTGGTGGCTCTGGCGTGGCCCCCCTCCCCAGCTCGGTGTCCCCATCCCAGGGTGAGGGAGGGGGAAGGTGTGTGGCCACTGGGCCACCAGAGCCTCCCCCCTCCATCACCCACAGCCTGCACGCACCCTGCTCCCTCCTTCTCCCTTCTTCTCCATCCTCCAGATGCCCTTTTGGGGATTGTTTCTTTTCCCTTTTCTGCCTCAAATCTTTGGGGTTGTGGGGTTTTATTAATTCCTGCCTGGAGAACAACAGGGCTCAACCTGCTCTTGCTTCAGCTGCAAGAGCCAGGCCCCAGGAGCAGGGGCGAGGGGCAGGGTCCCAGCGTGGGGAGCAGCACCCAGGGGCTCCAGTGCAGGACTCGACCCCTGGAGCTGCCCCTGGCCAGGCTGGAGGGGAGGGTTCAGTGAGGGCATTGCTGGTTTTTCCAGACATAGGGTGTAGGAGCCAAGCTCTGCAGGACACATCTGAGCTGTGGAGCCAACGTTCTCACTCGCGTTGCTTTGTCCCCTTCCCTGCTGTCCCCATGGGAGCTGGTCCCCAAGCCCAGCTGGTGCCTCAGTCCCCTCCACAACAGAATCACAGAATCCCAGTATCCCAGAATCCTAGGGGTTGGAAGGGACCTCGAAAGCTCACCCAGTCCAACCCCCCTGCCAGAGCAGGGTCACCTAGAGTCCATCACACAGGAACGCATCCAGGGGGGTTTGAATGTCTCCAGCCAAGGAGACTCCACAACCTCTCTGGGCAGCCTGGTCCAGTGCTCTGGCACTCGCACAGGAAAGAAGTTCTTCCTGAATAAAGAAGTTCTTCCTGACACCAATGCTAACAGTAACACTATCGTTTGGAAATTGCTGTTTAATCATCCTTAGAGTCACAGAATGTCAGGAGTTGGAAGGGACCTCGAGAGCTCATCCAGTCCAACCCCCCTGCCAGAGCAGGACCACACAGGGCACAGAGCAGGGCACACAGGAACGCATCCAGTCAGGGTTTGAATGTCTCCAGAGAAGGAGACTCCACACCCTCTCCGGGCAGCCTGGCCCAGTGCTCTGGCACTCTCAACGATTGCCTTCGGGTCACTTTTTCCAATCCCTCCCCTCTCCATCCGCCAGCGATGACATCGGTGTCTCCAGCAGCCCCATTGGTGCTCCCGTCCCCACGGGGGCCGCGGCATCGATTGGCTTTGATTAATCCATGCTGGGCTCCCAAATGCCCTTGGCATGTCTCCCACCCAGCCGGGCGAGTCCATGCGTCCCTGCACGGGCGATGCCACGGCCCCGGTGCTGCACCCACCGCGCCGGTCGCTGCCTGGGCGCGCGGGGCTGGGGGCCCCCATGGTGGACACCAGGACCTCGAGGGTCAGCTGCCACCTGGGGCGCCGGGCGAGCTGCAGGCAGGTAGGAGCCAGGGGCACCCCCAGCACATGGGATCCATCCATGTCCCAGGGCTGTGGGACACGGGGGTGGGTGCTCGTGGTGGGACAGGGCTGCGGGGCAGGGAGGCAGCACCAGGAGCCTTTGGGTGACAGCGCAGGAAGAATCGGGCCCTTCTTCCAGATCTCTCGCTGGAATGGTGGTGGTGCTCATCGCTGTGGCCTTGGGGCATGTGGAGCCTCCTCTCCTCTCCTCTCCTCCACAGCCTCTTAGATGGGGACTCAGTGCCAGGAGAGGGCACTGAGGTGCCCCTCGCTCTCCTCCACAGGTGGTACTGGTGGCCAGGGGACAACAGAGCAGCAGGGGCAGGCAGGGAGGATCCAGCTGTCCCCAGCTCCCAATGAGCCCCTTGATGCCACCATCTCTCAGCACCCAAAGCAGGATGGCCCCAGCACCTTGCATTGTGTCCCCAGGGTGGCTTCACAGCCACCAGGAGCTGGCGTTGGTCCTGCAGGGGGAAACTGAGATGTGTGGGGACTCACTGGTGCCATGGGAGTGTGTACCCATGAGCCTTATCCAACCTTTCTCCTGGTCTCCCATCCTTCTCACACACATCTCCTGGCAGGTGCTGTCCCTGGGCGCTGATGTCCTCCCTGAGTACAAGCTGCAGGCACCACGCATCCACCGATGGACCATCCTGCACTACAGTCCCTTCAAGGCCGTGTGGGACTGGCTCATCCTTCTGCTGGTCATCTACACAGCCGTCTTCACCCCCTACTCAGCCGCCTTCCTGCTCAATGAAGAGCAGATGGAGGAGAAGCACTGGGACTGCAGCTACTCCTGTGACCCACTCAACATCATTGACCTCATCGTGGACATCATGTTCATCGTAGACATTGTCATCAACTTCCGTACCACCTACGTCAACATCAACGACGAGGTGGTGAGCCATCCTGGCAAGATCGCCATCCACTACTTCAAGGGATGGTTCCTCATAGACATGGTTGCCGCCATCCCCTTTGACCTGCTTATCTTCCGCACCGGCTCCGATGAGGTACAGGCAGGGCCTGGAGGTCCATCAGGACAAGAGGGAGGAGAATCATGGGTGGGTGGGGAGAGATGTATGGGAGAGAAAGAGAGGGATAGGGATGGCTTGACCTAAGTGGTGGCTGGCTAGAACTGCAAGGAGAGGGGTGGTTTGTCACGGGGATGGGCAAGGATGTTATTACATGTTTTTATTAAGCAGCTGGGACCGAGGATTTTATTTAGTAGGGTCAGACAACCACACAGAGCCTACTGTATGTGCTGAGGTAGTGTCTAACTGGACCTGCCCCCTTGGTGGGCAGCATAGCAAGCTGGGAGCTCATTTGAGGGACTGGCCCACACACCAGTGAGGCCAAATTTGGGGTTGTGTTGCCAGCCAGACTCAAAATGTTGGCAATGGGATGGCCCCTGTGGTTACTGCACTACCTGGAGGCCCCACCTCAGCTGAGAGCCTGTGGGATGGGGTGAAAGGCAGCTGTTTTGGGAGCAATGGTTGGCAAGGTGAGGACCCATCAGGAAACATGAGGTTGGCCTTGGCTCCTCTCACTTGCTCGCCTGTAATCCTGGGGCTTGTTCCCTTTCTGGTCAGTGGAGGGAAACTGCCCTTTCTGTGGCATGATTCATCTAAGGTATTTCAGCTGTCACCCCCAGGACAAGGTGATTCATGCTCTAGAAATGCATTTTTATCCTTCAAAGGGAGCGCAGCTAGGCTGGAGACATGCCTTTGGCCAGATTTATCTCCTACTTGTCCCTGAGGTTTCTCACCTCTCCACTGCAGACCACCACCCTCATTGGCCTCCTAAAGACCGCCCGGTTGCTGCGCCTGGTTCGCGTGGCCCGCAAGCTGGACCGCTACTCCGAGTATGGAGCAGCTGTGCTCTTCCTGCTCATGTGCACCTTTGCCCTCATCGCCCACTGGTTGGCCTGCATCTGGTACGCCATCGGCAACGTGGAGCGGCCCTACATGGAGCACAAGATTGGCTGGCTGGACAACCTGGGTGACCAGATTGGCAAGCGCTACAATGACAGCGACCTCTCCTCTGGCCCATCCATCAAGGATAAATATGTCACTGCCCTCTACTTCACCTTCAGCAGCCTCACCAGCGTGGGGTTCGGCAACGTCTCACCCAACACCAACTCTGAGAAGATCTTCTCCATCTGTGTCATGCTCATTGGCTGTGAGTGCCAGCATGCGTCCCCCTGTCCCCATCCCTGCTTTGGAGGTTGGACGGGCTGCTCTGGGGAGGAACAGGGAGAGCATGTGGGATTTTAAGAGAGCACCTCCCTCCGCCTATGCCTCTTCTGCACAGACAAATGGATGGAGTGATAGATAGAAAAACAGGTTTCAGAAACCCACTGGTTCCAAGTCCATGGTAGATAATGGGCTTTGGAAATCTGCTGGTTCTAAGTCCATGGTAGACAATGGGCTTTGGAAATCTGCTTGTTCCTGGTCTATGGTAGATACGGCCTTTGGAAATCTGCTGGTTCCAGGTCTGAGGTAGCTGGACATGCATCTCCCCATGTCCTGCTGAGTCCTGCCCTCTCATTGCAGCTCTGATGTACGCCAGCATCTTCGGCAACGTCTCTGCCATCATCCAGCGCCTGTACTCGGGCACCGCGCGCTACCACACGCAGATGCTGCGGGTTAAGGAGTTCATCCGCTTCCACCAGATCCCCAACCCCCTGCGCCAGCGCCTGGAGGAGTATTTCCAGCACGCCTGGTCCTACACCAATGGCATCGACATGAATGCGGTGAGTAAAGGGGGGGGAGGTCCCATGTCCTCACAGCACCTTGTCCCAAACAACCCAGAGTCCAGCTCTTGGTCCACCCAAACATCTCCATCCTTTGAACCAGGGTGGAGAGGAGGCGGGAGAAGACGTGGGAGGCTGAAGACAGAGTCTGTCTGCCCATCTGCCCCCGGCATCCCCCTTTCTCCTTCTCCCCCTCTCTCTGTTCATCCCTCCCCATCTACCCAGAGGTCTTCTGAGGCCATGAGAGCATCTCTTGGCTGGAGAGCGGGTTTGGTGCTGGCGCTGGTGAGGAGCTCAGAGCCCCCATCGGCTCTGTTGGTGTCTGTTGGTGTCACAGAGCCACGGAGCCGGTATCGATCCAGCTCCTCTCCACACCGCCGGTTGCTAAGCAAAGTGCATCCCGCTCTCAGCAGCAGGGAAAGGAGGACGTTTAAATAAACCTCGATCCATTTTAATTAGAGCCCGGAGAGGCGGCTGTTCGTTAGCAAAGGGGGGATCAATGGTGGAGCCACGCTGGAGAGGCACCGTGTCTCCGAGCCTGGCGGGGAGGCTTGTGCCGACGGTGCTGGGGCATCACGGGGGTGAGGAGGGGGCTCAGCCAGGGAGTCCCAGGCTGGGGACGGGGTGGCAGAACTCGGCGGAGGGGTCCAGTGCACAAATGCTCTGGCTCAGCCAGCTGCAAGGCAGAGGGAGGAATGAGAAAGGATGAGGCGAGGAGAGAGATGGGACCTGGTACTCCCCATCTCTCAGCCATGGGTAGTCCATTAGCCTGCTCATTCCCAGCTCATGCTCCCTTGTTTCCTAAGGCTTGATGCTTCCCTGTTCCTGGGCACTATCAGGACATGGATTTGCATGAATTCAACCTCTCCATCTTCAGCTGCTGCTGCCTTGTTAAACAACTGGGCAGCATTTGGGGATTTGCTGCTGGGAGAACCTCAGGTTCAACCTCTCCCATGGAGGAATCACCCTGGGCTGGACATCAGTGGCAATAACGAGTAGCAAAGTCATGGCACCCTACTAAGCACAGGTTCTCCTGGCTTAGTGCAAACCCAGGTCACAGATCCCCCTGTGATGAGCTGAGCTTGCAGCTTGGACATGCCACCACTCACACCGATTCCTGCTGGATGCTGCTGAGATGCAATACAATCTAATCAATCATCCCATGGCCCGATCAATCCATCCACCCCTCATTTCCCAGCAGGAAATCTAAGGCCTGTGAGATCACGATGGAGCCAGGAACAAGCCGCGCTCATTGGCCCCAGCCTGGTTGTCCTAGATTTGGCCACCAGTGGGATGTGAGAAGAGAGCAAGAGGGAGCCTGGGGCCATATGCTGCTCTCCAAAAAAACCCCAAACCCAGGTGGAGTTTGCCTTGGCACCACAAGCCATTGGTGGCAGCAGCTTCCTCCATACTGCGAGTTCTACCTTGATTTCACCTTCAGGTTTAGCTTTTGTTCCATGGGAGGTATTTGTCATGAGTATATTTAGCTGTTGCTGCACACAACTGGCTCGTGCTGCTTCTGCTGCTTCTTGGCATTCAGGAGGGTGCTGTTTAATTAGGACAGCACCTCATTACCAGTTTGTGCTCTCATTTAGCCAAGATTAGTGGGCGTGCAGATGAAAAGGGGGATATGGCACAAATGGATTGTCTGGTTATTATTGTTTATTGCTTGGGAGTGCTCTCATCCCTGGCCACTTGTGGTACAAGCCAGGGAGAAGCAGGCAGGTGTCTTCTAAGGGAAGATCAGATGTCCCCAGCTTGGGCTTTTTGTGCTCGGGGGCTCCCCGTTTGGCCCCACCATGTCACACTGCACGTCACACGGCCTCCCAGGGCTGCCGTGGTGGTCCTTCCCAGGGACCATGATCCTGATGGCATCTCTCCCTCACTCTTCACAGGTGCTGAAGGGTTTCCCCGACTGCCTGCAGGCAGACATCTGCCTCCACCTCAACCGCACACTGCTCCAGAACTGCAAGGCTTTCCGAGGAGCCAGCAAAGGCTGCCTACGTGCCCTGGCCATGAAGTTCAAGACGACCCACGCACCACCCGGAGACACCCTAGTGCACTACGGAGATGTCCTCACCACACTCTACTTCATCTCTCGGGGCTCCATCGAGATCCTTCGGGAAGACATCGTGGTGGCCATTTTAGGTGGAAAAGTCCTTCCTTCTGGGAGGGCATGGGGTGATGGGCAAAGGGGGAAGGATGATGGGTGAGGGGTTATTGGTGACAAACAGTGGACAAAGGGTGGGGGGTGAGGGGCAAAGGGACTTCTCCATGTCCTGGAGAAGGGAATTCTGGAACTGGGGTGGGTGTCCACCTCTCCCTAATGAGCTGTCTGTTGGCACAGGGAAGAATGACATCTTTGGGGAGCCCATCAGCCTGTACGCCCGCCCAGGGAAGTCCAATGCTGACGTGAGGGCCCTGACCTACTGTGACTTGCACAAGATCCAGCGGGAAGACCTGCTGGAGGTCTTGGACATGTACCCGGCCTTCTCTGACAACTTCTGGAGTAACTTGGAGATCACCTTCAACCTGCGAGATGTGAGTGCCAGGGCTGTGCCAGGGAATTATGTGGTCAATGCAATTTGGCAAGTGGGAGGGCTGAAGCAAGGATGTCAACAGGTGCTCCTCACTCAGTTTGGTGGTGGATTGCCCAACAGCCATGTTTCCCAAGGCAGTCTCCATGGAGTTGTGGTTTCCCCCACAGCCCAGCTGAGCTCTTCAGAAAAGTTGGCCCAACAAGCCATGTTGGTAGTACCCTGCTCTGCAGCACCTGTAAATCATCTCCAGGACTGCACCAGCCTTGGCAAGTGGATCACACACATGTTTTGAGGCTGCTGAAATGAGAAATATTCTCAAGCTTCATTGAGTTGGGTGCCAGCTTCCTCTGAAAATTCCTTTTAAAATAATAAGGTTTTCAACGCGTGAAAGGGTTGGAGCATTTTTGTCATTGCTGTTTGACTCTTAAACTTTACAACTGGACTTTGTCCTTTCCTGGTATTTTTTTCAGAGACATTTGCCTGGTAAGATAGAAAAAAAAGTCAAATTCTTTTTGTCCAGTCCCACCCCAGGACGTTCTACCTGACCTCAGAGTGCTCCTTCTGTCCCTATGGCCCTGACACCCTCAACTCAGTCTCAGAGCACTAAGGCCAGTCTCTAGGATCCCTTGAGCTCTGCAACCAGTCCAGGAGTCACTGGGTGGGATGGGGCAGTCACAGAGAGCCAGAGGTGGCTGGAGACTAGCCCTAGGAGGATACGGAATGGGCTGTAGCCTCATGGCACCCCGGGCCATGGTACCCAGGGCCATGGCACCCATGGATGGGATGTGGCACCTATAAATGGGATCTGGTATCCATGGATGGGACTCGGTGACCATGAATGGGACATGGCACCCTTGCCCTCGTGACCAGCCCCTCTCATCCCTCAGGCAGAAAGTGTTCCCCGCACACCACTCAGTGAGGAGTACGACTGCACGTACCGGCGGGCACGGCGACGCAAGCACTCCCTTTGCCAGCCCAACAAGCCTGGTGAGTCCCACAGCGTCGGCAGAGCCTGGTTTGCAGGGCTGGGGAGCGGGATCATCCCTTAATTACTGCCCCAAAGCAAAGGCTGTCAGTGCCTCCCTCCCTGCAGAGCAGTATGTCCCCACCCTGGGGGCACCCACAATCCTTCCCTCCCTCTCCTTTGGATGCCCCAACGCTACAGGCACCCTAGAGGGGATGGGGGTGGATTTTGCCATGTGTGGTGCTCCCCAAATTAACCTGTTGTGCTGCCCCACAGACCCAGACACGGGCATCTCTGATGCAGAGCAGTACCACACCTACTCAGAGCTCACCAACCCGCAGGACCCGCGGAGTAAGGACCAGTGGGATGACCTGGGCAGCAGCACCACTCCCTGCTCCCAGACCAGTGACGACGAGGGCAAGACTGGCAGCCCTACAAAAGCTGAGCCCTTCCCCACATCCAAAAAGGATGACTTTGCTCTGCCCACGCTCAACCTCATCACCACCAAGGCTGGTGGCACGGAGATTGGCAAGCAGGCGGCAGAGAGCAGCCAGTCCTACGCAGGTACCCACAGCCACAGCCAGCATGATGAGGGATGCTCGGGCATGGTGGTCTTGTCTTGGGGCAGAGCCAAGCAACTCACGTGGATTTGAGGGGAGCCATGCTTGTGGCCAAGGGTCTTTGCTACCTTTTGTCCCCAGTAGTATCCGCTCTGTCCCTCCGGTGTCTTGCAGTTTCTTCTAGCACCCAGGGACCCCTTAGGGCTGCCCCAAGGGGCCAAATGCTACGTGCCTTCCACAGGCATGTTGGATGCTAGTGTGATGTCCATGAGTACCTTGAGTACCAGGGTGGTGGATCCCCATAAGCACCCCAGGTGGCAGGGTGATGGACTCTTCCTGAGCACTGTGTATGTCAGGGTGATGGCTCTTCATAAATGTGTTGGGTGATCAACTCTGGAGCACATTGGGATTGGGGGAGGCAAGACAGAAGTGCTGAGATGTGTCCTCTCCTTCCAGCCACACCCATGGACATCCCCAACATGTTCACCTTCTGGGAGGACCGAAGGCGGAACCAAAACCCAGAGCCTTTGCAACACATGTCCTTGGTACACAACTCGCAGGACACCCCCCTGCAAAGCAACTACAGACCAGGGCAGATCGAGTCCAGGCTGGAGCTCCTGCAGGCCCAGCTCAGCAGGTGGGCACGTCACCTGGGGCACAGGGTTGGAGGGGACCCAGGGGATCTCTGGGCTATCACCTTCTCCTGCTCTCAGGGGTGGCTGCAGTGGGCTCTGTGTGCAACAGGTGCCACCTCCTGACCCCCTGGGACACTGCATTCTTGGGGGAGGTGGTGGGAGTGCTTTGCAAATGCAGCGGCTTCTCAAGCTGCCAGTTCTGGCCCTGGTTGCAGCCCAGCACCTCGTCTGCCACTGTCCCACCACCCCAGGACACCACCCACCACCCTTTGCCACTGCCTCCAAACACGATGCAATTGCAGACATGAACCACCCCCAGGCTCACAACTGGAGCCTTTTGCAGGCCTCCTCTTCCTGTCGCAAAGAGCTGCAAACATTCCCTTGCTCAAGCAAATGAGCCTCGTGCACATTGTTGCCCTTTAAATAAGAAAAAAGACATGATTTAGCCTGGAGAAGAGGAGACTGAGAGGAGACCTTATTGCCCTCTACAACTACCTAAAGGGAGGTTTTAGTGAGGCTGGTGTTGGTCTCTTCTCCCCAATTGCTGATGACAGGACGAGAGGAAATGGCCCCAAGTTCCATCAGGGGAAGTTTAGGTTGGAGATTAGGAAGAAGTTCTTTACTGGGAGGGTGGTTGGGCACTGGAATGGGCTGCCCAGGGAGGTGGTGGAGTCACCGTCCCTGGGGGTGTTCAACAAACGGGTTGATGAGGCACTTGAGGCCATGGTCTGATGGTCTAATGGTCAGGAATATGATGGGATAAAGGTTGGACTTGATGACCCTGGAGGTCCCTTCCAACCAGAATGATTCTATGATTCTATGATTTTTGAATGAGAAGGAAGAGCCCACACCAGAGCCGCAGGTTTAAGGTCCCCAGGCAGCACCCACACGAATGGCTGGGTCTCCCACCCACGGCTGCTGCCCATGTTGAGCTCCCTTCACCACAGAGCCCACACACGTATTTCAGTGTTGTGCTCATGTGCCATCCCCATGGCAGGGGCTGGAGCTCCTGCCCACGCTGTAAGTGCTGCCAGGACCATTGCCTGCAAGGGCAGCCGTGCCCGCTCCTGCCAGAGCCGCTCGTTTCAGCCAAGGACAGGGCAGAAGGAAGGGACTTACTCAGTTTTTGCATTTCCTTCTGTTCCTCAGTTAAAAATGGTTGGCACCAACCTGCCTTGCTCCCATCTGTCAGCACAGGCAGCTGGCCTGGAGAATTGATCCCGATTAAAACTAACCATTGCAATTTTTTCCCCCCTCTGGGGTAATTTTAGCTTTGTCCAGTTCCCCGCTCCAGATCCCATTCTGGCTCCACAAAAAAATGGGCAGGGGATGACTGAGTATGGCAGGAGAGAGACAGTGGGATTGATCTCTCTGTGGCAGGTTTGAAACTCTGCTAAAAACCTCGCCAAGCAGCACCAGGCAAAGCATCTTCTCCCGAATTGCTAATGATAGGATGAGAGGAAATGGCCTCAAGTTTCATCAGGGGAAGTTTAGGTTGGAGATTAGGAAGAAGTTCTTTACTGGGAGGGTGGTTGGGCACTGGAATGGGCTGCCCAGGGAGGTGGGGGAGTCACCGTCCCTGGGGGTGTTCAACAAACGGGTTGATGAGGCACTTGAGGCCATGGTCTGATGGTCTAATGGTCAGGAATATGCTGGGATAAAGGTTGGACTTGATGACCCTGGAGGTCCCTTCCAACCATAATGATTCTATGATCCCCACCCTCGGGCAGCTGAATCAGCATCTCCTGCCCAGTGCCTCCCCTGCCTGGCCACAGCTCTGGCTCTCATGGGATGCACTGTGCTAACGCCGGACTGCTCTGTCCCCAGGCTGGAGTCCAGGATGTCGTCAGACATTAATGTCATCCTCCAGCTCCTGCAGCGCCAGCTGTCCCAAGTGCCGCCCGCGTACAGCCCCATCTCGCCCTCCTTCCACAACCTGGCCATGTACGGCATCCTCCCGCGGAGCCTGGAGCCGCTCACCCCCTGCGCAGCCCTGGAGGACGAGGAGCTGACAACCCCGGAGCAGGTAAGGCCACCCCGAGCTTCCTTCTGCCCTGAGCAGACTGGTCCTGGAGGGCCAGAGGTTCCCTCCAGCCTGCAGGCAAAGCACAGCCAAGTGCACGGGTCCAGGCAAAGCCCCGAGGTCTTGAAATGGGAGTAGGCCTAGCTAGAGATGCTTCTGCCCAGTGCATCACTGGTTTTGGAGCACAGCCTGTCATCTCCAGCGTTACCAGGTTGCCTCATCAGGGAGGGGGTTGGGTTCCTCTGCTTTGAGGCCTTCCCAGGCAAAAAATAACATTCTGGGACTTGCAGCTTGATGGGGTGAAGAGGAAGAGTGGCTACTTTGGTTTGCTTTTGCCATAACCCACCTGGTTCTTCCTTTCCCACCAGAGCCCAAGCTACACGGAGATGGAAAAGTTCCACTTGAAATCCAGGGACTCCTCATCAAGCGGGATGCACCACGCTGTGGCATCCGACGAAACTATGATGGCCTACTCCGAGCAGGAGCACCATTCCCCACCTCTCCCGAACCCAGAGCCTCCCCACCAAAGGGTACCAAATACCCAGGGACTCTTGCAGGCCTCTCGTTTCCCTTCCCTCCCTGAGCACTTGGAGATATCTTCTGAGCACCAGGACATTCAAAGACACCTCTCCGACCCAGTGCTTCCTGGAAGTTAGAGATGTGGGAGCTGCAAAGCAAGTCAAGAAGAACCTCAACTGCAAGCTCAGTCAGTTGATGTTGATTTTGACTGCAAGGGTAAGACGGAGGACAATGCCATTGGCTCAGGGGTGTAATTTGTAGCTGTCTTCTGCCTCCATGAAAGGAAGCGTAGAGTGGCTGGCTTCCAAGGTCAACGTTTTCCAGCGGTTCCCATAGAGTAGATTTCATTTGCACACTATAGTGAACCCAAAGCATTTCTTTCTTACAGTCACCAACAAGCTGGCTAGGCCAAACAGCACCCACCACCTCTTCCTTGCCAAGGCTTCCTCTCGAGAACGGCACGAGCCAAGTGAGACCCAGCGACTGGAGGAGAGCAAATCCACGGCTCTCAGCTGCGAGGCCACTTTGCTGTCAGCTCTTTGGAGCAGGGACCATTGCGTTGGTACTGGGCTTAGCCTGTGGACATTACAGAATGGGTATTCACCAGAGGAGGAGGAGATCTCCATGGGGCGGTACTGGGGGGAGCTGCAGGTGAGAAGCCCAGGACAAGGCCAGAGGACAGAAGCTATCCTTGTCCTACTTCACTGCCACTGAGAAACTAAGGGCCAGCAGCTCCTGCCACTTCAGCGTGCTTCAGCATGAGTCCTAGGGCACTGACTTCTCCAGCAAGGCTGGCTGTACCTTGCAAACCCCAACACAGATCCCACAACTCCCCAGATCAACCCAACCGGTCACTGGCCTGGGCATAAAGCACAAAACTCAAAAAGCACAAATCCCAGAAAGCTGAAAAGCCCCGGACACCTCATCTCCAGCCTTTCCTCCCAGCTTCTCTCTTTTGATAAAGGTTTGATAGCTGCTTCCCCCTGCCCAGCCCATTCCCTGGCAGAGTCCCGCAACGTCCCCCGTAGGAGAAGCCCACGTAGCACTGCCGCCTTGCCGTTCGGGTAGATGCTGTGACAGTCCTAGGCCGCCTGCTCAAGTAATGTATTGAGCTCCCTTTGAGAGTAGTAAAACTGTGAGCATCTCTTTCTCTGGAGTTTTAGTGTACACTTTGCTAATAAAGATGTTTTTGGCACCTAACATGGATTACAGCTGTGTTTGTTGGGAGCATCCGTGAACTCCTCCCTGGCAGTACAAAGCACGGGTGCTAAACTGGGAAAGACACCTGAAAAGAAAAGACCCCTGAGAAGATCCCTGTTAGGCACTGGAATGGGCTGCCCAGGGGGGGGGTGGAGTCACCGTCCCTGGGGGTGTTCAACAAACGGGTTGATGAGGCACTTGAGGCCATGGTCTGATGGTCTAATGGTTAGGAATATGATGGGATAAAGGTTGGACTTGATGACCCTGGAGGGCCCTTCCAACCATAATGATTCTAGGATTCTATAAAAGGCTGTGGTCAAACCCCAACTACTTCATCCAGGGAGTGTGTGGCTAACAGAGCCCTCATGGAGGTCTTCTAGGTTAAGGATGGAGCCGTGGGGGTGCTTGGCTGAGCAGTCCCTTCTCGATAGGATGCAGTTTAGGCTCTGTAGCAATTTACAAAAGCTTTTCTACAAGCCCAGCCTGCTGCTGTTCTCCTGCTTATAATAAATAGCCCTGCAAACACACCTCAGGCAAAGATTACACCAAGAGCCCTTGCAGCAAGGGGACTTTAGGTGAGCACAGTGATACCTAAGGCCCATCCTACATCCCTTGTGGAATGTCCCAGTGGGAATGCTTCTTCGGGAAGGCTGGATGTAGGATCACCCATCACAGACCCCGTATGGCCCCGAGACAGGCTGCCTGCCCTCAAGCAGGGGTTAAACCTGCCTCTTCCCAGCCCAGCTCATTCCACGGGGCAGCACGGGGGCTAAAGCCAGGCAGGCAGAGTCTCACAGAGGGGTGTTTATACCCTGGGCCAGGCCAGGCTTCAGCTGGCAGTGGCCAGGACACCTCCTCTCCCTCGTGTGCCTCAGCCTAGGGAGTCAGGAAGCATTGAGGCCTCCCCAGGGCGTGCACAGCACCATGGGAGCCCCCGCACCCCGCACCCAGGGCCTGGGGCGCTCACCCGAGCTGCCCACAGGGGCTGGAGCCAGGCGCAGGGCCTCAGCCTGCCCTGCTCCGGGCAGAAGCTGCCTAAGAAGCCGATGCCCAGCCTAGCTCCATCCTCGGATCAGGCGCCGGGCACTCCCCGGTGCTGCTGCGCGCTGCTAAAAATAAACCCCCGTAATTAAAGGCAACCAAGCGCCACTCGGCGGAGGCGGGACTCGAACTCGCGGATCCCGGTGCGACTGGGGCGCCCCCGCCCGCCGCGCGTGGCGTGACTGACATGCCTTCCAGCCAATCGCTTATCGATGAGGGCTCAAGATCCCGCCTCCCGCCACTGCGACCCCCGGCAGCCAGTAAGAGGTCGAGAACGAGCGTACCCGCCCTCCGGGGCGGGGCCAAGCGCGCCGATAGGTTATCCCAGCCAGAGGGTGAGCGCCCGCTTGGAATGAAGGGCAAAGCGACCAATAGGAGGCCGAATAGGGCCAAACGGGCGGGTGAATTACCCAATAGATGCCCGTGGTTCCGAGTGACAGGCAGTACAGCCAATCCACACGCAGTGGGCGGGGCTCCTCGCGTGGCTTCCGTTCCCGTTGTGTGAGGGGCCGAATCNCCCCGCTCCCCGGCCTCGCCGCACGCCGGCGGGACGCGTTCCTCCTTCCCCTCGGCCCGTTCCCTTCGCTCGGGCCCATCGCTCCCCTCCGAGCCCGGCCCGGGGTCCCCCCTCGGCCAAGCCCGCTGCGCGCTCAGCCCCGCCCGGGGCCCGCTCGGCCGAGCCATGTCGCTGCACGGGAAGCGGAAGGAGATCTACAAATATGAGGCGCCCTGGACCGTGTACGCCATGAACTGGAGCGTGCGGCCGGACAAGCGGTTCCGCCTGGCGCTGGGCAGCTTCGTGGAGGAGTACAACAACAAGGTGGGGAGCGGGGGGAGGCCGGGCCCGGGGCTCTGAGGGCGAGGAGGGGGCCGGCCCTCTTCATCCCAGCGGTTCGAGCAGGGCCCCGCCGCTGGGGTGGCCGGGGGGAGCCTGCCCGCCCTTGCCCTCACACTGAGAGTTGTGCAGAGCCTTGAGGTCTTCCCGGCCTAGATTCGGGCTGCTTCCTTCCTCGGCTGTTGGCAGTCTGAGGGGTTGGGGGTGGGAAGAGCCATGGGTGTTGCCCCTGGGCGCTCCTCATCCAGGGAGGGCCTGTGGGGTGAGAGTACCTGGCTTTTTTTTCAGATGAATGGCCAGGATTAAAGTTTGTGCATATTCAGGCTGTTTGAACCTGTGTTAGAAACATGCCATTGTCATTATGCTTTCTTTCTGTGCAGGATGTTTGTGTGATAACTTTTTTCATAAGTATATAAACCCCTTCCACTGATCCCTCAGCACCGATACCTTCATAGAATCATAGAATCATTATGGTTGGAAGGGACCTCCACGGTCATCAAGTCCAACCTTTATCCCATCAGATTCCTGACCATCAGACCATCAGACCATGGCCTCAAGTGCCTCATCAACCCATTTGTTGAACACCCCCAGGGACAGTGACTCCACCACCTCCCTGGGCAGCCCATTCCAGTGCCCAACCACCCGCTCAGGAAAGAACTTCTTCCTAATCCTGAGAACAAGGGTGTAATGAGGCATGAGATTATATCCTCAGTGCTTCCCTGCCAGATGTAAGTGGAGAACCTTACACTGGTACTAGAGACTGCGTGTTCACCTCCAAACACGTGTGCACCCAGTCCTGAACAGACTTTAATGTGCTGCTGTGATCTAATGAGTTCCTAGAAATGGAAGAAAGGTGAGGAAATGGGCATAGCTACGGAGTTATCCTGAAATTCGTGTGAGATTTTGCAAATACAGCTTTGTGTGTTTGCAGTGTGTGTGTGCTGTGCAGCTTTGCCAAGCTGTTTAATGGGGATTGAGGAAAATAACGTCAGGAAGTTGGGGTTTGGGCTCTGTGCAAGGATGTAATGAGAGGGAGTGGCAGTAAGGCAAGGGTGACCTCTCTTACAGGGCTTCATTTACTGTGCTTGTGGCCATCCCAGCCATGATACTTCTGAGCACTTTGTAGTTCAGCCAGTGTGAGCTGGCTGAGTGTGAGTTGTCTCCTTGTGCTGCTCAGCACTGGTGTGGTTCTGGGAGTACAGCTGGAGAAAAGCAGGTCCCTGACCTTGAGAACTTTTTGTTTGTTTAAAGACCAGCTTGAAAATGGTTTTGTAGTCTGTGCTCTGAGAAGCTAAAATAACAAACCTGGCATTAGAAGTGGTAGGGTTGGTTAATAAGGGGGTAGATGTTTGTTTTGCCTTTGCCTCCTTAAGTCTGGACCATTCCCTGGGGTTGCTCTCGATTACAGCATGATCAGGTCTGCTTTTCAGTTCAGGCTTCAAGCAGTTGAGTCAGCCCCTCTCTTCCCTACCCTTTACGCTCACAGTTGTTGCAGATGGAAATTCTGAAGCACTATGTGAATTACTGCTGTCTGTCAATATTTCCCAGGGCTTCTCCTGACCTCTGAGCCTCAGGAATAACTATTCTGTTGACTTTAGCCCATAGAAGCACCACAGACTATGAGATCTATGTGATGTGAAGAGCTGGAAACTAATTTTAAGAGAATGAGATGCCAGACTGGATGCCACTGCTATAGAAATAAAGACAATGTATGATTAAAAATTAAACTTGTACAATAAATGCACTGAAACAGAACCTTGGCTTTGCTGAGAGGTTTTGCTGTGTCTCCAATGTTTCAAAGAGGTGGGAGGAGTTGTGGTTTTCTTGTTTGATGCTTTTTGGAGTGCTTTCAGTATAGCCTTTGTAGGAAGGTAGTTAACAGAGTCATCTAGGGTAGTTGCAAGTGTTGCTATTGCTTAGAGAATTGATATTGTCCCCTTTACTTTGGGAAGCAGAACAGGTTTGGGAGTGGTGTTTTCTCTGCACTGGCTTTATGGTGTCTTACTGTGACTTTCACAGCTTTGCTGAACCTTTTAGAGGATACCAAAACATTCAGGGAATTGCTTTGTGCTCTGGATTGGAACCTTACACAGATACTACACAGCTGTGCTAGGTACACACTAGTTGTAAACTCTTTCGGCTCCAGCTTCTGTCCATGTAAGTGGTACAACCAAAGGAACAAAGACAAAGAACTGAAGTTAACTACTCCATAACACTGTGTTGCACAGGGTCTGGAGCAGTTGGTTTGACAGCCTGACTTCTGGGATGAGCAGAAATTCAAGATTTTTACAGGGCATGTGTGAAAGCTTCGTCCTCCTGCAGAATTTGCCCTTCACAGCTGAGATTTTATACTGTCGGCTTCTGACATCAAAATACACTTGTAGGTACAGTTGGCACTAATTAAAAGGATAATGAAAACTCATTTTCATTCCAACTTTCTCTTTGCACTCTTAATCTTTAGAGATTTCTGACAAGCTCCAAACAACATTTCTGCTCCTGATGTTGCAATGGCTTTTTCCAAATAACTGCCTTTCCTCCTTACCCTTGGCATACTAAAAAATAAATATAGTCTGGAATAACAATTCTGGCTCGCTTAAAATCTGATCGAATAGGTGAATATACCTCTTCCTTATTATTCTTCTGTTCTAGAGCTTCTTTTTAAAAGGTGTTTTTAAATTAACGCACCGAGTGTTTGCTGCAGCAGAGGTGCTGCTCACTGTGAGGGACTGGCAGTGAGAAAGAGGAGAGGTTCTTGTCTCGTTTGTCTCGGTGATTTTCTATTTCTGTAGTAATTACCAGAGCTTGATGTAACCAGAACTTACAGGTTACATCTATAAAATGGCTGTTTTCACTTCTGTTTCAAGGGGAACTCTAATCTATTGACTGCGAAACCTTAATTTACTGCTCTAACCAGTTCCCAGGCTCTTGTAGCCTCTGTCAGCCCCCACAGTAACAGGTTGTGCACCATACCAGAGAGCTGGTTTCCAAGAGCTGTTTGAACCCCACAGGAGTTTTGTTTCAGCTTGTATACCTTTGCTGATCAAATCACTGGTACAAGGAGAGGTGACTTGCTCCAATTGGAAGAACTACAATTATTTGGGGTAATGTTTCCTGAACTTCTTGGATTAGGAAACTGCTGTCAGCCTTTATAAAGCCTCATGGATCACTGGCATAATGGGAGGGAAGGGCAGTGTTCATAAATCTCACTGTTAATGCTGTTCTGCAGGCTCCTGACTGTGGCTTCATGGATCAGGAATAATGAGTGGGAAACATCAGGAGAGGTTGATTTTGGGATCTGTCTGCAAGACAAAACCTGAGTCCAGTTTAGAAAACAGTAGAGGGTGATGCTGTACACTGCTCACTCCCATTGCTGGAGCAGACTGATAGGTTGTGACTGTGCTTCCCAGGTTGTCACCTTCTCAATAGTGCCTGGAATTGGAGAGCTCTTGGGGTGGTGGTTTTGCCAGAGGGTCATTTTTTTTCTGTAAGGTTTAGAGTTTTGAAGAAAAACCGATTGCATGTTGAAGATTAATTGGTGCAGTGGGATCTTTCTGACTCTATGTGACCCTAAAATAATTGTGAAATGTTGTTCTTCGTAGTTGCTGATTAGATTAAAGGGATATGGTTTGGTTTGGTTTCTTTTCAAAAGTACTGTGAACTTACTTCACTGTTCCTCAAACCGTGCAAGAAAAAAAGTGAGCAGTTCCCAAATTCTCCATTGTTTAATTCTGTGTCTGATTCTTTGGGATCGTGTTGGAGAGAGATGTGATTTTCTTATAAGTTAATGAATACTGATTAAAGGCACTTCTTTACTCAGATGCACTGTTGCAATGAAGCATTGCATTGATAAAGGCTTGGATTTATGATAGGAAAATCTACATCCAATTTTAGCCTAGCTTGGAGAAACAAATAATTATTTAGCATTCCTACCTACTGTCATAGCACAATTGCAAAACTAATGGAGAGCAAATACACTGGTCCTCATTTTCCTATTGGAATGAGTTACAGGCAGATGTAGAATGGTTTCATTTGTATCCTGATGGACAGTTAATCTCCTGCTAGCACCACCTCAGTCTTATCTGGGCTGGACTTCAGGCACTCTGTGCAGTAGCTGCCAGCAGCAAATCTTGCCTGGCTTGCAGGAGGGAGAGGCAGGGCTCTAATATAATCAGCATCCTGAGAATAATCCCATCGTTGCAGCTCCTGGTGCTCAGCCTGCACAAGAGGATGAACGGAGGGATTCTGTAATCACTGGATGTGATCGAGTCCGAAGAGAAGAGTCGCACCTTTGAATATGCTGAGCTAGGAAACAGAGCTTCTTAAGCAGTGTTTTCTGCTCCTGCTCCTGTCTCAGCATTATCACAAGCTGCTGCCAGGTCCGACAGTCGGTGTCAGACACCCCATCTTCAGCAGTTGCCAGGAACTCTAGTGTTGCTAATGCAATTCTTGTTCTCTGTCCTGCCCTGCACCTAAACATGTCAAAGATCACAAAGATACTGGGTTACTACACAGTCATTGCTTTTTCTTCAGATCTGAGGAGGGGTTCACCATGAATACACGGTGTAGGAATATATAAACCATCACCAATGCAAGGGGGTCCTTTGCTGTTTGAGATTTGCTTCTGGTTGTGAGCGTGTTGATTGCTTTTGTGGAGGCTTAATACACTCATACTGAACTGCAAACAGCATAAGCAAAGGAGGAGAAATTATTAGAGATCATTTGTCTTCTGATCCTGACCTTGCCACAAGATTTTCTGTCACCAAGGACAGTTTGCTCCCTTGGTAAAATCAGCTTAGTATTCCTGATCCCCAAAGGAGTTTGAAAGCTGTTTGTCAATCACTTCAGAAGGCTGGGAGATTCTCAACTGATTGATACCAGAGTATGAAGTATAATGAGTAGATGTACTAAAGCTAGTGCAAGGCAGACAAACCGTTTCCAGGAGATACTCGTGTGTCTTCTAGGGTTTGTTATGGGGTGAAAAGAATGAATCTTCTCGTTGTGGCAGGGGGCAAGGTTTGCATTTGTTAAGAGCATCTCTAAATGGGCTCATAACTGCTAATGTTATAGTTTAAGGTCCACCAAAACATTTGTTGAGTTTCTGTTATGTGGAAAAAAATATAGTGGATTTCCGATGTAATTTGTGTGGTCAATGAACCAAATTGCTTATCCCAGAATATTTAGGATTTTTCCAGATAAACATCTTAGTCCATTAAGCCACTGTTTCCAGGAGAGGAGGAAGCTGCTGTGTGGAAAGTACTGGGAAGTTCCTACTGTGAGCAGCTTACAAACTGATTGTAATGAGTTGTCCCTGTAATGTTTGTATTTATCACAGTGGGGCTTTCATCCTGCATGGGTCTTGTAGCCACTGCCAGGTTAAACACACCCTCCCAGCAGCATATTGTCCTCTGAACACTTTCTGACACGTCAATATTTTTCTAATAACATAATGTCTGGGACTTCAAGCATTACTCCAGGTGTTGTCATGACCAAGTCATGTGGAGATAGTTACTTATTTGCTCTGTTCTTGCATCACACTCCCAACTGGGCAGGTCAGCCCTTCCCACTGGCACATTGCTGGGCAGCAACTGCAGAATTCAGTTACCTGGAATCGTTCAGCAGACTGGCTTTCTTGTTCTTCTCTCACAAAACATTGACGTTTGAATTCTATTTTGCTTTCTGACTCTGGGATGTGATCAATCTGTATCTTCATGCAGCTGTGACAAACCATTTTAGTTAATCTGTTGCTGAAAACAGCTTGATAGCTGGCTGATGGGATCTGTCACAATGGGCAGGGTTATGGCCAAGAACTCCATGCTTTGGGCTTTAATTTTGGGTGGTTGTCACACTACAGCTTCTCTGGAGATGACATTGTCAGCATCAGTTCACTTAAAGATGAGTTGGAATAATGTTTGTGCAGTATAAGTCTGTGATTTAAGCTAGGCTTTGCAGTGTGGAAAAGAGAAGGGCTGTCTTTAATCCTTTAGGATTGGATTTCGATTCATTGGAGATTATTTCTTCAAAGGAAAGCACTGTGGTGATTATGTACTCTTCACTTTGCTTACATGCCCCAGCTAGAAAGCAAAGCTTTAAGGATTTCTCATCGCATTGACATGATGATCCTTTTATATTGTCCTTGTGTCCTTCTGCAATACACTCAGCCTTAATGCTGTACGTATAAATGAGTGTTTTCATTAAATGCTTTCTTTTAAATATTGGCTTCTTGCAGGTGCAACTGGTTGGTTTGGATGAGGAGAGCTCAGAGTTCATTTGCAGGAACACCTTTGATCACCCCTACCCTACCACAAAGCTTATGTGGATCCCAGATACCAAGGGAGTATATCCAGACTTGTTGGCAACCAGTGGTGACTATCTGCGAGTGTGGAGAGTGAGTAAATCCTCCTCAAAACAAAGAAACCATGATACTGTGTTGCATGTTGATCTCATATTCACTCAAGACCAGATTTTAAGAAATCCTCCTTTCTGGGTGTCTTGCCCTTGCTACAGTGTGGAAGTTAAGACATAAAATCAAGTAGGAGCACTTGATAATTTGTTTTCTTAATCACAATAATGTGACTAAATATGAAGACCATAGGAGAAGCAGAATTATGATGGTAGTTGCTGTTTTAATTGCCTCAGTGAAGCTAGAGATAGTGATTGTGGTTTCCAGAGCATTAGGATGTTAAGCTGGGAGGAAAGAAGCCCTCGGTTAACACCTGATGTTTTGCAAGTGCAAGTGGAACAAGTGATGTGATGTTGCTATTTAAGTCAGATGTTTCACTTTTTTAAAGGTGGGTGAAACAGAGACCCGGCTGGAGTGTTTGCTGAACAATAACAAGAACTCTGACTTCTGTGCCCCACTAACATCGTTTGACTGGAATGAAGTGGATCCTTACCTTCTGGGTGAGACTGGCAAAATGCTACATTTTTGGTGTGGAAAAGCCATGCTTTTGAATTCAGTCTGATGAAATCTGGGCACTGACTGACTGCTCTGTCATTGCATGTCCGCTGGTTACTCTGATGACTAACCAGTGGACAAACTCCTACATCATAGAGACTGCTGTTGTCTTAGGTTACAAATTAAAAAAATAAATTAAAAAAAGCCTGAGCAGCTCATGGAGACTTTTTTTTGCATTGTAAGGTGCCCTGGCCAGTAGAGAATGGATCACTTATATTGGACTAGGAGTGTTCCTTATTTGCAGATAAGGAATCTCCGTCTGTAGGGCTGGTAAACTGTTGTTATAGTGCTAAATAATGATGTACATGAGCTCCCATGACTTTCTTCAGTGTGTCCTGGAGTGGATAGAAGACTATGCAGCACTGAGCTTTTTCTTTTGCAAAGCCATTTCAGCAGGAGTAAAGCCTGAAGGTTTAATTATAGCCTGTGGGACAAATTGTGAATCCAAGATGACTGATCCAGCAGCCTTGTTTCCCAGGAGAGGACAGCCCTTTATGTCAGGGGGATTTGCTCAGAGATTAACAGTGATAATATGTCTTAGTAATTATTTACTACATGATTTATTTTTTGTGTGTTGCATCTCCTCTCTAAAGAGCTTTACTGCTAGCCCCACAGAAACAATCAATTAATAATAATGCGCTATCGCAACACTACGATTGAGTTTTGGTTTGAAAGGCACATGAGACTTGCAGGATGGAAACATTCATCTCGGGATTGCATCAGGCTTCTGAATAGATTGCAGTAGACATGAGCTATTTACACTTTATTCCTGTGTGGAAGGCTATTTCTGCAGCTAAAAGGTTTAGATCATTTAAATGCATGGTAGACTGTTAGCTCTTTGACATCCTTGATTTTAATTGTAGGCTCTTCTTGTAGCTGCTTTGGTCTGTAGGTGTCAGAGGATATTACATTCATTCAGAAAGTGATTAAATAATTTGTGAGAATCTTAATTTTGTTAACAGAAGTGGTTTTGTTTCAGGTACCTCTAGTATTGACACAACCTGCACTATTTGGGGTCTGGAGACAGGACAGGTTCTGGGAAGAGTAAATTTGGTTTCTGGCCATGTGAAGACCCAGCTTATTGCACATGACAAAGAGGTGATGGCTTTTTTTGATTGTCTACATTGCATGTTCTTTAAGTGGTAGAAAAGGAACAGAACTTTTCCCCCTTTTTCTTGAAAAATCTGATGATCCAAAAAGATAGTTTTATCTAAGATTAAGATATACAGCTTTGAGTACCAAACTAAAACTATACTATCAGGTATCAAGACTGCTCTGTTTGCTTATCATTGAATCCAGACTTGAGAATATGCTTGTTTGACTAGATTATGCTCTGGGATAAATGAGGTAAAACAAAGTGGAATTGAAATCAACTGCATATCAAAGACAATAAATAACTTGCAGGATTCTTTCATTTTAATGTAATACTACTTTTCATCATTCAGTATAAAAAAAAAATCTGAGTTTAGGAAATTGATGTTTAGTTTCAGTGAATGAACCTATAATGACATAACCCTTTTAATTTCCCCCCCCCTCATTTTACCAAAGTGTAATAACTAAAAACTTGCTAGGAGCATCAAGTATTTGACAGAATATGCCACAAATAGATCTGCTGTGCATGTGCAAAATCCATTTTATTGCAAATTAGGAGCAAGTGTGCTCACTTAAACTAAGGTTGTGTTTTTCTGTCCTGTTCCTGAGCAGGTGTATGACATAGCATTCAGCCGTGCAGGTGGTGGGAGAGATATGTTTGCTTCAGTTGGTGCAGATGGTTCAGTGAGGATGTTTGATCTCCGTCATCTGGAACACAGCACCATCATTTATGAGGACCCACAGCACCATCCATTGCTTCGTCTCTGCTGGAATAAGCAGGATCCCAACTATCTTGCTACGATGGCCATGGATGGCATGGAGGTAAGGCAGCAGCTCATCTTCTGTGGGTACTGGTGGTTGTGATTTTTTTGGAGGTGGCTTGGTACTAGTTAGTAGTCAGTTCTTTAAAGTAAGGGGCAGTGTCTGCACCTGAACTGGAGTATGATTAAGGACTAATTTTTAGTGCACTAACTCAGTAGGAGTTAAAATAGCTTTGGCATTATAAACTTGCAGATCTCTATGGCTTGTGTATATTTCCACTGGTTTTTGACAGGCCTGTGAGCCAGCTGGGCAATAGTTGTCACATCAAAACTCAACTGCAAGTGTTTTAGTCACCTTGTTCTTTCTCAGTTCAGTGCACAAGGCAGCACATCTTAGTTTGTCACTTGTGCTGCTTCAGGGAAGCCTAATTTGTTTGCTCTTGTAGCATAACACAAGCCCTCCTTGTGAGGTCTGACTCCTTTTGAGACACACTAACCAGCTAGAAGCTGCTCTCTGAGAACAGTGTTTGCTTTCCAACCACATCCTTTAGGCTGTATTTATAGCCTTGGACCAAAATATTTCGTTTTCTGAAGAAATTAATAAAAAAATGCAAGTTATTAATTGTTTTTTGTTTCTGAAGGTTGTGATTCTAGATGTCAGAGTCCCCTGCACTCCTGTTGCCAGGTTAAACAACCACAGAGCATGTGTAAATGGAATTGCTTGGGCACCTCATTCTTCCTGCCACATCTGTACAGCAGGTAAGCGTGATCCCTCCCTGTCCAGCTGCACTGCTCAATCTCTGGGCATCTTTCACTGCATCTGCAAAATTTTCTCTCTCCGAAAGTTTATCCAGTTCTCTGCCTGCCTTTTGCTAAAGAATACCTGCAGTTTAGAAGCCCTTTATTGATGACTTTCCTAAAGAGCTTATGGAAATAGACACCTACTAAAGCTTCTTGTGTGGAAGCAGTGAGCCCAGTGCTCAAACTGTGCATCTGCTTTGGCTAAGCTGTATTATTTTAATGCTCCTCAGTTTTTTGCAGTCTAGTTCTTAAATGTTTTCAGTTGATATAAGTTTCACTGATCATATGTCTTTCAACTCTCTACTGGATAATGTATAATGATCCAAGCTTATTTTGTTGGAGCATAGTTGTATCACTACACCTCTGGCCTCAATACTCATCAGGACTGCAACAGCCATGTCCTATGGAGATGCTTGGACTATATGCCTGTTAGTAGCCACATATGGAGATCTCATTATACTTTGATTGTACTTCTGTTTTCTCTTCCATTTGCAGCGGATGACCATCAGGCTCTCATCTGGGATATCCAGCAAATGCCTCGTGCCATTGAGGACCCTATCTTGGCCTATACAGCAGAGGGAGAAATCAACAATGTACAGTGGGCATCAACTCAGCCAGACTGGATAGCTATCTGCTACAACAACTGCCTGGAGATTCTGAGAGTGTAACATTACTGCTTCATGCCACATTGAGGCAGGGCTGTATAATTTCCCCTCCCCTCTAAAGTAAGAACAACACAAGTGGCCAGTATCTGTTGTTGGTTTGCATCTACTGTTACAAGAAACTGTTAGAAGAATCAAAGGCAGGTGCCTCCTGTCTCTACAAGACTCTAAAGTGCAGAGACGTGCTGAGCCTCTTGGACCTTCTGGGTTCTGGTTTTCTTTTTTTGTTTTTCCTCAGTTAAGTTCTGTATATTTGTTTGTTGACTGTATTAATAAGCTTGCAGGTGTTTAAGTTGCTGCGTATGTCCATGTGTTTGTCAGCCAGCTGAGGCAGCACATCCAAGTAGTTTAATAGATGCAAGTGCAAAACAAGGTGGGGAAAAAGACATTGATGTTAACAGCCACCTTGGCAGGAATCTTTATCATTCCTGTTGTTGCTGCCTCTAAACTGTTTAAACATTTGTATGTTTTTTATATATTGGGCTAACTTTCTATTGAGTAAGGTTTTTCTCCCTAATTCTTACTTTTGATATCTGATCCACTTCCATATGCCCAAAGCAGAATCTCTTCGTCGATACAAATCACAGTAACACTGCAGGCTCCCGAGCAGTAAAAGCCTGCCAGAATTAACCGTTGCCTTGGCTCTCTATACCTGGTTACCTGGGCAGAATTTTCTGGTGCTGTGAAGTACAAATACTTATTGCACAATTTCTTTACACTTTTCTGATGCTAGAGGCAGTTGTTACTATGGTATTTTTAAATTATAACTGAATTTGTGTGTATCCTGCAGTTGTGCTAGCTAACAGAACGGTGATAGGTTTCAGAAAGGAGATACGTGCATGACTTAAGCTCCCCAGGAGGTAAATGACTCCTGAAAAAATGTGATTTGCAATGGACTTGGGATTGACACTTCCAATCAAATGATTTCCCCTCGGAGGACTTACTGTCTAAAGCAAAATAAAATGGTTTCACACTTTGTAGCTTGCTTGATTGGCAAATAACATGAGCGAGGTTTTGTGGTTAGCCTGTACCTTGGATCTCCTTTGCGTTTGACCTGTGTTCCTGGGAGGTCTTGAAAGGAGTGCAAAGCAATCTTTTTTCCAGAATGTATTTGCTTTGTACTGTCAGGTCTTGTTGAATGAGCAAGATGAGCTGGAAAAGCTGGCCTGCTATCCAAGTGAAAGCTGTTTCTCTGAAAGAAATGGTTCCCTAACGTAATGCACAACAATGGGTTTAAAAGGAAAGAAACCGTTCTATAGAGGCCAAGGTTTGGCACTTGTCATCCTCCTTTCTTCTGGGGATGTGCCCAAGGGCTTCTGTTTCTGTTTGAATAGTGGATTGCTCTACAGTAATACTTTTCAATCAAAGCTGAGTGGATTAGGCAAGATAAAAATCTGTTGATAAGGTAGCTGCTCGGATGAATGGTCTCCCAATGAAGACAGGACAACCATAGCTGGTCTATAAGGGCAGAGCAGAAGAGTTCTGATGTAAATGTCAGAAACTATCAAAATTGTCTTTCCACTTAATGAGCATTCACCTGCAACTAGAGGCACTGTTATAAATGGTAGGACACTGGCAAACCTGAATCTTGTCAGTTGATGGAGGAAAGGCAAGTTGGGAAAAGTGATTGCTGTGAAACAGTGAAGCTGATACTGAAAGTGCTGTCAAATACAGAACAGAATTTGAAAAGTTTTGTCATTCTGGGCATAGAAAAATGTTCTCCTACAGGCTGCTTCTCAACGCAGAGCTCAGAAAAGCACTGCCTGTGAATTTGATAGGAATTCATTAGGGACAGGTTTATTCAATCACTCCTAATATTGGAGAATTGAGAGGCTCTAAGACAGTTCAAGCTCATGTTTTATCAATGATGTTCTGTGTTCCGTGGTGGGATTTTTGACAGAAAGCTTGATTTGACTTGAAGGTCAGTTTTTCTGATTAGCAGCAGTGCTGAGAATAGTGTGTTCCACAGCCAGATTGGGTTTAGATGTCAGAACAGTGCTAGCCAAACAATTAGGTTATCACTTTTTACAATAGCACTTCATCTCAAACTGGAAAATACTTATGCAGAATCAAGTGAAAATTTGAATTTTCTTAGCAGAAGCATATAATGGCATTCACTGCTTTTGATACTCATATAAAAATATGTACACAGGCTTGTCATCTACTGTTTAATTACAGACAGTAGACATAATATGCTGTGTCACTAAGGGGGAGCTACCTGTCATATTAGTACTTTCTGCCATCCCCTTTATGCTTCAAAGGCTCATTCTTGTATAGGCAGCATGAGTAAAAGATGAATGCATTTGTTGCTTAGCTTAAAAATGCATTGTTTGCAACTATAGAATTGTGCTTTAAGAAAAGACATAAGCTAAATTGAAAGTGAAGTCACTAAAAGCCTCCACAGGCTGCACTAAATGGCAGATGCAGTTTATTCCTAGAGGAATGCAATCTGTTACTCTAAGATGATGAGAAGAGAGCTTGTATAAAGGGGGTAATAGTCAGAATAACCTTTTGCTACTATTGGGAAACAATCTTGTTATGAACCTGAAGAGGATCTAGTGTCAGTCCTTCCATCCATAAAACTGCTTGAAGTTTATTTGTGGAATTGGGTGCACTTTCCAAACTCATCAAAAGCAAGTGAAAGAATCTTGTGGGTTCCAAATAAAGCCTGTATCCTCTTTGTTTAGCCAGTGGAGTACCTTCTGGATCTACAGCATATTGCTTTGGGCATAATCTCCTGTCATTCTTCATATGAAATTACATTTGAAATCACTAGGGGCTGTTTTGGAAAAGGGAAATGCTACCTAAAATAGCTTCTTTTCAAAGGAGTCACTTAAAAGGTTAATGACTGAAAAGACATGAAAATCCTCATGGGTGAGATGTTCTGTAGTGCAAATGGCACTTCCATATAGAGAAGGAAGTGAGAGACTTTGGTGCCCTTTTGCCAGCACCTGCTGACACAGTGGCAGGGAGCTAACTGTCTACTTGCTGGTTCAAGCTGATTTGCAAGACAAAATACAACCTTGCGACTGGTCACTGCAGCTTGTGAATCAGAAGATACAGTTTATCATATTTCACCAGCTTAACTTTCAATTATGTTGCGTATAAAGCCCCCATAAGCATTGTATTTTCTGAAGTTTGTGTAAATAAATACTTAGATCGCGATTATTTTGTGCTTGCTGCACGAGCAGAGGATGCAGAGCAACTGCTTTCAAATGCCTCATATTCCTTGAGTGTAAAGTAACATTAAGGGAAAAGTCTGAGCATGAGGGAGGTTAGCAAAGCAGAAAATCACATGCTATTGCTTGTGCAGGCAAGACTGATTCTGGGACAGAAACCTTTTTCTCTTGACTACTTAAATAGTTCTGTATCACTTCTCCAGATGATTAATTCAAGATACTAAGCTATAGTTTGGTTGTTACGTTGTGTTTAAACCAAGCTTTGCATAGATTCCTGTATTCTGTGGATAAGCTGTGTAAAACTCTCTAGTGAGGTGAAAACCTACAGAAAACAAGTTGGATATCGAATTAGTATGTAGTGTGCCAACTCTGTTAATTGTCTAAATGAAATGGGCTATGGCAGGTTGCATCTATGGGACTTGTACTTGTGTGTGCAGGGATTTAAAAGGCAAGGATTTGAGTGCTTTGACAATCCATTTACGAAGAAAACAGTGGTTTCAAATAATGATACGAAAGGAGACTGATAATACAGGTTGTTCCTTAAGGAACCTTGAAATGTACTTAACGGGGGAGGCATTGCCTCTCATAAGTCACAAGTTAATGATCCTTTCAGATCTTAGCTGTAATTACTCTCCTGAATGTTCTGGATAATAGTAAAAAGATCTATTTTTGCCTGGTGTTGCAATGAGAAAGCTGCATCAGTCTCAATTGTAGATGACTGCCTGCCAGAGACTAGGTGAGGGGAGGAGTCTGATACATTGGAATTCACAGATGCTCTTGTGCTTGTTTTAAATGTAAATGAAGAAAACTGAGTGTGTCTGTTTTGTTCTCTTGCAGATGGCACTTTAACGAGTATATTTTTGGTAAGATTAGGGGGAGAGTCATCTTTTCCTCAGCCCTTTTATGGTAGACATTTGTCTGTGTTTTGTATAAAATGTTAAATACAACGGTCGCTGAAATCCTAAACTGGCTATGGTTGTCGGTATCTAACACACCCACATCTGTTTCTGCTGAACACCAAGAACCAAGCACTTAACAATACTGTTAATGTTAAACTGAAGCTCTGTATTTTGAGACTGACACAACCTTGCAAGGCCAACCCAAGTAATGTAGTGTTGCTTTGTCACCCAGAGCATCCCTTTTGCTTTGCTTAGGAACTTGATGGTGTTTGGGAATCCTCTTTTCTACCATCTGAACGGGATAGCTGTGTAAAAATGTAGCTAGATTCTTTGGATAACTTATTTTTGTGATAGGAAAAAAAATTACAGCTGCTGTCTGTAAATTCATATAACCTAAATGCTTGAACTTGTCAGTTCCTTATGCTAGTGGTGTTTTTCAGGACATACTGAGAAGGATGAACAGCAGCAAGGGTAAGCTTTTAGCTCAAAAAATTGCACAGTTACAGTTTAGTCTTCCTACTGCAGCTTAGCAAAATGGTCCTACCACCTCAAATCCACACTGTTATCCTGCCAGTTAACACAATTTCTTCTCTCTGATGTACATTTCCTGCTTTCTGTTGCCAGACCAATATTCCCAGTGGACATTAAAAGGAGGTGTCCAAAATCAGTCCTGGAATGGGCAAGGTACTGTCGATTATATCAGTTCCTCTTGATCTTTGCATAGAATCCAGGGGATTAATTGTATGTGGCACTTAAAGAGCACTTTCTAATGCTGACATAGAGATGCTTACCTGAGGAGAGTCAGAAATGTCTCATTCTTGAGGACATTGACCCTGACTCCTCCTTTTTTTTAGGAAGAGATCTGCAGAACTTCCGATCAGCACCTTTCACCAGCACTAAAAAACAGTAATTAAAAATGCAACTAAATACCAGTCACTGAGTGCTCATCTAGCAATTCATGGCACACTCCAGAGGCAAAGGCACTTGCAAGGCTTTCTTGCTGCTGCCTGGTTTCAGATGATAACTTTGTATGCCAAGTATCTTTTGTGCAACCTCTGATACTCAGCATCAAGCTAGAATTTCCATAATCATAAAAAAAAAAATTAAAAATTATCTGTGTGGCTTCCATCAAGTTTATTTCTTTTCAGAAAAATCTCAAAATGAAGAAATAAGCTATTTCCTGAAAAAAAATATTGTAGCCATGAGTAGCTGTAAGTCTGTGTCCCAGCTCTCATCCCTTGGAGTTTGCTTTTCTGTTTGCAAGACGTGCGACTCTCAGGTCTCCTCTGTTCGAGATGAGGATCAGTCTGTCAGCTCTGAACAAAGGCAGAAATGCAAGAACCAGTCAGTGAAAAAGTCCCAGTACAGCTGAGAAACGATGCATTGCTTTTCTTGACAACCTGGTAAATATGAATTTTGAAATCTACTATTTAAAAGAACCTTTTTTAAAAAAAAAAACCTTGGGTTGCTAGCAGTGTAAAATGTAATTTAAATCTGTTGCACCGAAGCATTTTTGTTACCAATAGTCAAGTAGATGTTTACTTTTATGTGTGTTTTCCCTTTTGCTCTTCCCATTCACAGTCCCGTTGTGGTAATTTCCTGAAGGTGTAATCTTTGTAGCATGATTGTACAAACATCCATATGAGATCCCTGACTTCCTGTTCTCACTATAATATGTTAAAGCAATAGTAGTTTTACTTCTGTCCTCCTTTTCTCCACCTTCTGTATTGAGATTTGCAACTTTGCTACTATACTGTCCTAGAGGAATCCTAGTATCCTGCTATTCAACAGACATATGTTGTTGACATGGATAACTGCAGTGTCCCTATATTTCTTTATTTTTATGGAGAAAATACAAAAGTTTTTGTTACAATGGATTTTAACACCTGAGTCATGGAACCATGTTGTTGAAACTCTGTAAATTGAAGGCAATTTTCTGAAATCGCTTGAAAGTGGAATGTTGCACCCTTTTATGCTATTTCCTGCTTCCTATGTAGTTTTATTCAGATTTTTTAACCTTCTTTCTAAGTTTCAGCCTCCTGTGTATTAGGTACAGTATTTTCTGCCTTTCATACTTTGTAATAAAAATGGAACATTTGTAGATTGACTGCAGTTCACTGTGTGGTGAGTTAAAAACTGGCACTTGGGTGGGGTGAGCAGGGAGCTGCTTCAAATGGGCTTCGTGTGTCCTGTGTGAAGTTGATGGCTGTAAAAGGGAGGGTGGTGGCTTTCTCTACCTAACTGGTGAAGTGTATTCGTGTCTCATCTTGCTGACACCCAAACAAACTTAATAATTCTAGCAACTCCAAGTTGCAAGTTAGTCCCAATAGTTACATTGCTAGGAACTGGGTCACAGCAGAGCTTGGTTAACATTTAAAGTACACCAGCATTTATTTTCTTCAAACAAACCTACTGCATGGTCCCTCTGTACTAGTGCTGTTAGTGCTTGTTTTCCAATTTCTTTGCACAGTGCTCATTCCCCGCATAACAAATGGTAATTATCTGCCTGCATGTTTTTGGTTTTTAAGATGAGGGGAAGAGAGATTTTTGTTTTAATTCAAATAATTGGTCTCTAAGGCTTTTCGAATACAGGCAAATTAAAGACAAAGCAATTAGGCACTTACTTAGCTTCTAAGTCCCTCCTGTGTATGGTTTGCCTCTGTTAGAGGGTGTTTTCTTTACAGGCTCAGTCACTGATGGTGATGTTGCTGGAACCCAGGACCTAGAGGGGAACAGGGTGGCAGAACTTCCCAATTTGTTTTTACCTTAGACCTTGGTGAGCAAGACTGGTGACTTCAGTATTTAGATGAACTCTGGTTCAACTCAACTGTTGTCTGAAAACATTGGATTCCTCTCTAATTCTTTGTGTACTGGCTTTGAAATCAAAGTTTATTAAGCTTTATGACCACAGTGGAAAGAGTTGCCTATAAAGATGCTACAGGGTTTTTAAGCTATATATGGACTTTGTTCTACTAATCCGTGTTTGGAAAAGATGCTTTCCTTCTAAGAATTGTTTGTCTTTTACCCTAGAAGTGTATTTACATCCCCCTAGATTTTTTTTTTCCTTGGATCTATCATTCTTGATTCTCCAAAGAAACTTTCTCAGCCTACACTCTGGTGGAAGAAAGCAACTTCTGCAAACTGGAGCTGCTGGTGCAAAAAGCCAGGAACCTGTAGATGATATAGGATAGAGGATTGCTTGTTGGTGTGGCAAAGCAAGTGCCATAAAGTCCTGCAGAGGAATGTGAGTAGAAAAAGAGAGAAGGAGAGGTTCTCTGCCTTTTGTAAGTATTAAGGAACAGCTGACACCTGGCAGGGCTGACTCACTTGCACTGTGACCCTGGGAAAGCCACTGCTTCTCTGATACCAGTTGTAAGTGAAAAGCACATAATTAATCACTGATCAGTAAATGTCTTGAAAATGAAAGAAATCTGCATGGCAACAGAATGTACTACCCATAGGTGTAGAGAAAAAGTGATGTCTTGAGGTGATTTGAAGCCCTGACACTGTAACAAGCATTTAATCTTGTGTTTTTTTCATTAGTGGTGCTCTAGACTGCCAGCTCAGAAGCAAGTAGTGATCTAAAAGCATGTAATATTCTTAACATCCTTCCTCCCCTTCCTTCTCTTCAGTCCACAAGCAGAATGGCTCCTATTGTTTTAACCAGGCGGCTTCAGAGCCCCCTCTACTGGAGTGCTGTCAGGAGGAGAACAAGCACAGCCTGAGCTGCAGAGCAGGACAGGTAGGCAGCTGCTCTCCAGGAGCTGGGAAGAGTGCTCCAGGCATGCTTTTAAGGAATTTCCCATGGTTAATGTATTCTGCTGGAGGTGAGGTAAGGTTTGGCCAATATATATATTCTGCCCCCCTGTTCTGAACTTGGATAATGATGTTGGTTTTCTATTAACTTTGCTTTTGAAGCTGAGAACGCAAGAAGAAAGCGTTAGGGGAATCAGATCTGCCTGGAATCGGTGAGATTACTCTTCTCTCAGATCTGCAGGAAGGAGTACAGAACACTTTCATGCATCCTTTGAAGATTTACAGGGTTTCTCCCCCTCTGCCTCTTCAATTCTTATTTCTTACTGCTTCTCTTCAGTGTCTCTGGCTGTAGAGGCTAAGATATGTAGAATAAGGAAGCTTTGGCATGGGACAAGGCTCAGCTTGGAGACTGCTCATGTCCCCAGGAAGGATGTGTCTACCTAAACAAGAAGGGAAACAGGAAGGAAAGAAGAAATAGCACATCTGATAGCAAGGAGAAGAGGCTCTTTGAGTCAGACAGGTACGCTTCAGAAAATGGAAGCATTACCAAAATAGAAAGTAAGATGATGGCATAGTGATTAAGAGACTGGGAAATGATGCCAGGAGTTAAATCCCAAAGGTCTACTCCAGACTTCCTGTGTAACTTTTAACAAGTCACTGGTTCTCTCTGCGATGCCCTTTAATTCCTAAAATAGGGATTGCATTTCCTTCTCTTCATGCATTAAACAAATAGGCCTCTATAAAGTTCCTTTAAAACAAATGGGCTAGGTATAAACATAGTAGCTCCTGGAGAGGCTTAGTGAATCTCTCTACTGATGATTTTTACATTAAATGGCCTCAATGATCTGAATAGCTTCAAGACTAAAAGAAAAACGATCTGAATAGCTTCAAGTTGAAGAATGAAGTATGTTTTGTAGATGCTGTCTCCAGGCACGGAGCTTCTCTTCTGGAAAGCCACAGCTTTGAAAGGATGTGGGTAATCTGGGTGGAAAACCACAGAATATTGGTTTGTACCCTAGTGTTATTGGTAAAACAACCTGATTCTTACACACAAAACTGCTATAGCATTAAGTAGACAGTAAAGGTGTGAAAAAGGAGTTATTCATTTTTTCTTAAGTTATACAAAATAGGGGTGCCTGTTTTGGTAGGAACTTTGATTCCAGTTCAGGAAGGTGTACCTGCTTGTCTGGGGAAAAAAAAAGAAAGGAGGGGGGTCTACAGTGGCCCAAAAAAAGACCTAATGGCACTTGCACATAGGTAGTGTTGTGATAATGGCTGTAAAATGAGGATAGAACCACAAATCAACACATAAGTTGCTGATTTAGACAATAGGTGAGTGAAGCGATGAACTGTTAAGGACAAATCATTCTATTTTCAATCTGACAAAGGGGTAAAAAAAAAGCTTCAGTGAAATCCAGACATCCTGGGCAGTTGGAGCTGGAAAGAGTGAGTTTTCCCAGGGTGGCTGTCTCCTACCATCTGCTGGGAACTCCTGGCTCACTGTGACTAGCTAGTCTAATGGCTTTTGGACTTAAGTAAACCAAGTTTTTACATGAAGGATGTGCAATCAGTCTCATTTAACAGCACTTCAACTGAGAATTTTATGTGCAAACATGTAAGAACTGGAAGATGGACAAAAATACCAAATGGTAAGGTGACGATGGAGTGTTTTCACATCAGGGCTGGTGCAGTGAGGAATTAATACTGAATTTCTTCAGTTCTGGTCCCAAGAGTAATCTTACTAAAGCCTTTTTATAATGACCTTGGCACAGAAAGCGAGCGTGATAATTAAATTTGGTGATGAACAGAAGTGGGAGGCTTCAGTAATACGAGTGAACTAGAATATCTTAGAGAACTGATGACTTTGAAGCGTGAGAAATAGAGATGAGATGAAATGTAGCAGCAGAAAGTTCAAGGCTGTGAATTCAGAGGTGAGGAGAAAATTGTGAAGGTTACTAAGGGTTTTTTACTTCTTGGAAATTAGTGAGGAAACGAAGCTGGGATTTAGTAGTTGATAAAGGATAGTGATGAGCCACCAAGAAGCTGTGAAAAAGCATGTAGAGAAGTTGGTCCAAGAGCAGTAATGATGCTGTCAAACAAGAGAGTGAGATTCAAATTGGAACGTGGAGCAAAAAAGGCTACCAGGAAAATACCATAGATACAAAGCTTGTATTATGAAGAGAGAGTGGCTTACTTGTCTATTACAATGGAGCCTGAAAGGAGATATGATTGTCTTCTTGATGTATTTGGAGAGAAAATAGCAGGGAAGAGGAAAGGATTATTTAAGTAAAAAGATAATCTTGACATAAAATGAAATGGCTGTCAGCTGGGCATGAGAATGAGAGCAGGCAGGAAAGCTAGAAACCCTTTTCTTGTATTAGAGCAATGAGACAGGAGGGACTGAAAAAAAAAGAAAGCTTGAAACACAAACAGCATCAGTCTGGTTTTAAGATGGGAACTTCAAGGTGTAATCTATGGAAGTCACCTAGTCCAACCTTCTACTCAAAGCAGGCCAGCTTCAAAGTTCCATTAGTGGCTTTGTCCACAGCTTCTAGCTCTAGAGAGGCTGGAGCTGTTGATCTAAGCATTGCTTTGCAGCTCTGTGTGTCCACCTAGCATGACACCGTGAGATCTTTTTATTATCCCATCTAGACACTTAAAAAAATAAATTCATGATATCACAGATAGTGTCGTCATGCTTTGCCTAAGTCCTAAATTCCTCCTGGTGTGATGGATGTAGATTCCTGCATTTACCCACCCTCTTGAGCAATTACCCTCTCCGATCTATTTTTCTTCTTTGTGTGGCTTATCCAGTTGATACAACCTCTCTGACATTGCTGCTGTGTTGCTTGCGAGCAAAACCACTTCAAAAACAATGTGCTTGCTGCTAGATGTTTGCCAGATTGCAAAGCAGCTGCTCAAGCCATCTGCTCGAGGTGGGTTTCCCAGCAGCAGGGTGGCCATCGCTGCGCCAGGGAAGAAGGGCTGTGCTTCATTGTAATAAAACAAAACCCCTCTGTTGTTCCTTCTGCAGCAAAGACGCTGTGAAAACATCATCCCACAGGTGGAATGGAAGCAGGAGCTGGGAAAGAGCAACTGGAGCCTGGATGTTGCTTTAGAAGGTATGAGATTTGATTTAAACGTGGCTTAGGAACTTTGCATCAGTTTGGATGATCATAGTTGTCCTTCTTTGTACTTCCTTGTCCTAACAGGCTGCCCAGAGAGGTTGTGGAGTCTCCTTCCCTGGAGACATTCAAACCCCGCCTGGATGCGTTCCTGTGTGATGGACTCTAGGTGACCCTGCTCTGGCAGGGGGGTTGGACTGGATGATCCTTCGAGGTCCCTTCCAACCCTAGAATTCTGTGATTCTGCGATTCTTTGCCCTAAAATGTATGAAAACCTGTTGGGTGCTATGTTTGGTTTGTTTTAGGTAAAGATGTTTGTATTTCATGTCACCAGTGAGCTTTTGGGCCAGAATGTGTTCTGCTTATGGTTCAAGTTGCTGTGACCAACCAGAACACGAAAGCTGGGGAAAAATTGGAATCCAGTGACTTACAGTGAGGGGGTGAATGTAGCAGGTCCAGCAACAAACCCACTTTGTAATTAAACTCCTAAATGAAAGGGGAGGAGATGCTGAACTTTGGATACACCGGGCTGGAGTTCACTGCTGGGGGTCAGATCCACGGAGCTTTGCTTTCACCTTGGGTGACTTTAACAGATCCCCTGTGTGGTTCCGGAGCTTGGGAATGTTGTGGCTGTGGAGAAGATGGAATGGTGGTTTTGAAGGGTTAGAAAGCAGGAGAGAGGTTTATTCTGTTCCTGCCCACGGGGACCTGTGGGGACAGGGCCCGGGTGGTGGCAGGGGCTGTTGGAAGGGAACTGCAGCTCTTGCATGGGTGGCCTGGGGGATGCTCTGGGTAATTCTGGAATTTTTGTTTGGAAACCGAAGGAATCCCTGTTTTCTGTGCCTTGGGGGCTTTTTAACTCTTCAGCTGGGTTGGGTTTTCCCCCCTCCCTCTCTTAAAAAGGAGCTTTTAAAGCAGCAGCCGAGCTCCTGGACAAGCTCTTCCCTTGGGTGGGTGTGCAGGGGACACTGATGCCCACCCAGACTCGTGGCGAAAGCTTTGGAGTCTGCGGAGGGAGATGCTCGGGACCGGGTACGGAGGTCCCCGGACGGGCGCTAGGACCCGGGGGGCGGGGGCGGGCGCTAGGACCC
>VZRW01008216.1:120793-176482 GCA_013398125.1 Aegotheles bennettii | reverse complement strand
TGAGCCCAGGCAGCAGCGTGTGAAGGCAGGAGGAGGGTTCAGAGGAGCTCTCAGGAGTGAGGTGATGCCATCAGAAGTTGCCGTGGCTGAGTCTCAGTGATTAATTCTTCCGGACTGGATGTCCTGGATAAAAAAAACCTCCTCGTGGAGGGTTTTTTGGTGTCACCTCTTTGGTTTAAAGAGGGGTCTCATGTACTAGGAGTAAAAATGTAACTGCTCCAGACCAGAAGTTCCTCACATTTGCATGTGGGCAGGGGAATTGCTGCTGTCCTAAGTGTTGCATCGCTTTGTGAGCCACCACTTTGGTGTTTCTTCCTTAGTTTAGCTTTCTAAGACTGTCCCTCGTTTGGTCTGTGGCCTAATTAGTTCTTTTACTCAGATTGTAAATCCATAAAGCGTTGCAAATGCTGCTCGGAGCAGCAGTAAAGCAACTCCATTCCCTTTGTGCTCTGCCTGGATTTTGTAAATACAACAAATACATGCAACAAACACATGCAGATCCATCCGTTGGCACCATCTCATTCAATCCATGGCTTCTGAAGGACCCAGCCGGATGGTGCACGAGCTCAAAAGAGTTGAGAAGGAAGAAGCTGGATTCCCATTTCCACGCGAGTGTTTTCCAGGGGCAGTTGGGAGCTGGTTTGTAAACACGGGAGTGCAGAATGGAAAAGAACAATTTCACAGGCAGCTCCTCCACGTTGGATGCTCACGCCGGAGTAACCATGGTGCAGCTGGGAGCAGATCACTCGTGGGAGGAGAGATCTAAATTCATTGGGCAGTTTTGATCAAATAATCTGAATTATAGAATCATTCTGGTTGGAAGGGACCTCCAGGGTCATCAAGTCCAACCTTTATCCCATCATATTCCTGACCATTAAACCATTAGACCATGGCCTCAAGTGCCTCATCAGCCCGTTTTTGGAACACCCCCATTATAATGGAGGACAGGCTGTATCACACTCAGCTTTTCTGCCATCTGGTTTTGCATCAACCAGACTGCAGGATATGGGGGGCAGTTTAGCCACGAGGGCTTGGGATCACAGCTTGGTGCAGCCAAGGGTGGTTCTGTGGTCCTTACAGAAGGGGCTGTGACTGAGGGTTATTCCCTTACAGAGAGCTCCTCGGCAGCATTGAAAATACAGATCCCTGCTTCTAATGCCAAGAAATCTCTGTGTGTGTCTGGGAAATGGAGGGGAGAGTGGTGTTAGGACGGGGTGGTGTGTGGCAGACCTGGCTGAAATGCTCGCTGCAGGCCCAGCTGCAGGGGAGGCTTTCCCTCGATCTGCTCTTTTTTCCTGCCTGTGTCACTTCCTTCCCTTGGCTCACTGTGCACCCATGGCCCGGCGTGGAGCTCCTGGCTCCTGTGGCAGTGACACCCCCAGAGTGCCGGGGGAGGACAGCAGCAGAGCTGAGCCTGCAGGTTAGGACCAGCTTTAATGCCAACCTTTATTATTTTTTAGTTTATGAGAGAGAGGAGGTACCCTGGGTACATACCACGTGTGTCGGGTTCATAGAGAAGCTCTGATTTTTCTCCTCAGTCTCCAAACCAGGTCACTTGCGAGTCCCTAAAAATGAGGCAGGACAGCATTTTGTTCCCACCAAGCCTGTCCACAGTGAAGGACTCCAATTTAAAGTTTTTCAAAGACTTTCTTCAAAGCTTTCACACAGCCTCGGTTTGTCTGCTCACTCCTGATTTACTCATGGCCCCTGGGTCTGCTGATCACCCAAGGGAGCAGCTTTGCTGTTCCTGGTGGTAGATGACAAACTCACGCTTATTTGTTGACTTCTTTTCTTTCTAAAACAAGTGTGGCATCACGTCTTCTATTATCATGCTGTATAAAATAGCATCCTGGTTTATAGGGGTTTACAGACTTCCTGTTTTTACCAATGTGCAGATGCTTTTACTCTGTTTGAACTTGATTTGTTTTTTTCAAAACTCTTTCATTTCTCCCGCAGCAAACACACTGGCTTGCTCAGACCTGTGTAATAAACCATCTATTAGTTGAAATAAATGCTTTATGCAGAGGAATAGCTTTCTCTGTGAGCAGCAGCTCCCTTTTATCGATGTTATAAAAATCCTTGAGTGTAGTTTTTAAAACATGAAAAGCATTTCCTGGACAACATCTTTCCCGCACAAAGCAGAACTGTGTTTCCCAGACCTACTGGAGACCGAGCAAAACAGGGGCTCTCAGTGCACTTCAAACCTTACCTGGCATTCATTTGTAGTGACTTTTTCATTGTGTGATTGATGTGATGCTGCTGCACGTGCTTCTTTAAAGTCAGTCTATGGAAATCCTCTGTTTTGACAGAAATAAAGTAGTGTTCATGCTTCTCGACATGAAATCCATCACAATACTGTCCTAAGTGGAAACATTTTTTCCATACAGAAGTTTGGATCAATATTTGGCATTCATTTTATATTTTGAAAAGGTAAATACTCCTTTGTTTCCTACCTGCCACCACAGGAATGAATTACAGTAAGTCATTTTGGTACTAGGGAGCTGATAGTCTAGGGTAAGGCTGTTCAAAATGTATATCATAGAATGGTTTAGGTTGGAAGGGACCTTTAAAGGTCATCTCATCCAGCACCCCCCACCCTGCAGTGGGCAGGGACATCTTCAACCAGGTCAGGTTGCTCAAAGCCCTGTCCAACCTGACCTTGAATGTTTCCAGCGATGGGGCATCTCCCACCTCTCTGTTCCAAGGCAACCTGTGCCAGTGTCTCACCACCCTCAGCTTAAAGCATTTCTTCCTTATATTTACTCTAAATCTCCCCTCTTTTACTTTAAAACCATCACCCCTTGTCCTGTCACTACAGGCCCTACTAAAAAGTCTGTCCCCATTTTTCTTATTGGCCACCTTTAAGGTGCTCTGAGGTCTCCCTGGAGCCTTTTCTTCTCCAGGCTGAACCACCCCACCTCTGTCTTTCCTCATAGGAGAGATGCTCCTCTCTGGAGCCTCCTCTGGACCTGCTCCAACAGGTCCATGTCTTTCCTATGTAAGATTTGAATATTTCAGATTCAGCTGAAGTTGTTCCGCCAGCCTCTGCTATTGCATTGTGTTCTTTTTTTTGCATGGATACAAGGAAGATCTTAGCCTCAGCACTGGTCTGCAGAGGAGGCTGAGTTCACAGCGGGTGAGATGTGGACCTCACAGGGCACGAGCTGGGGTTTAGACACTGGCCAGGTGCTGCCTTGAAGAGTTTCATGTCTTAGTGTGCTGTAAATCTACCAGCTGCTTTAGTTAATAAATTCACACTGTAGCTGAGCTGCAGTCATAGAATCACAGAATCATTATGGTTGGAAGGGAGCTCTTTTTCCCACAAGTCCAACCTTTATCCCATCATATTCCTGGNATGGAACTTGGGAGATCCATAACTGGTTAGATGCGTGTCCTTTTTCCCACTTCCTCATGGAAATGAGACACTGTAAACCTGCTGGCTTTCCTGGGCTTTGGGATCAGACACCTGTAGCCCACGATTGCATCGTAACCATTGCTTCTTATTTTCAAGTGCTGTGCCACACTGCTCAGATGTGAATTCTTATTTGTAGACATACTCCTTGATTGACTTGATTCCTTGTCATGAGTGCTTAGTTATAAATTGCTTTCATAGCTGTTTTGCTTCTTGCCCAAAGGAGCCCTGACTGTCTGCCAAGACAAGCTCTTCTTCATCCTCCTGGTATCTGGCCAAACCCAAACTGCACTGTAGTGGAAAACTTGCATCCCAGCTCTTCCCAGCATGTTTTGGGTGGTAGGCACTCCAGGGGTATGCCAGTCCATCACGTGGAATATTTTGTTGGGTGAAGTTACCACCTTTGTCTGCTGGGTGATGCAAAGTGGGGTGCTTAATAGCAAATGAGGTTAAAGAATAAGAGTCGATTGGATCCAGTAAGGTAAAAGGTTAAACACTCACGTGTAAAGCTGGAACCAGGTTTTTTTTTTAAAAAAGGAGAAAGTTGTGCTGTTCGCTACCTGAAACTTTAACTTTATTCAGAACTGTTTTTTCCCTCTTTCCTCCCACAAGGGGTTACTCAGTGCTGAGATAGATCCTAGCAATTATTTCCTTTGGCCAATGTGCTTTTCAAAAAGCAACCTCTTGCTTTGGTTGTGTTACTTATACCCCTCGCTCCTTTTGCATGCAGTTGGAATTTCAAGGAGTGCTCTCCCTTCTCCACTACCACAATGTCGTTATTGTCTCATTTGGCTTGTCTTGGACAGCAGAGATTTGGTGGGTTTTGATTTTTGTTTTTTTTCAAGTGACTTTATATTCACTGCTCTGCTTTCCTTTTTTTCCAGAGTCTTACTCTAATTAGCACCTTCTGCTGATGCATTGGGAGATTTCTTTCCATTCCCCTGTATCGTCTGGCCTGTGTTGGATGTTTCTGGTTTTCTCGTAGCACGTGAAGTCCATTGTGGAAGTCCCTCTGCTCTGGTTGTTGTACTCTCAGAAAGCTGAGCATACCTGGGCAGAAACTACTGGTTGTACCACAGATCACATTACTGTGACTTCTGTTCCAGCTGGGACTTTTTAAGGTGTTGCCCCCTTACAGATAGGTATTTTTCCCCCTTTTTGCTTCCAAATGTTGGTAGCATTCACTCCCTGCGTGCTTTAGAAGCTGTCTGTGTTCCACATCTGTCATCTTCAAGCATTGTGAAAATCTAGTTTGTTATTCAGACGTTGATTAATTATGAACCCAGTCTTCTGCATAAAACATCAGCTGGCTGCTTTGAGGGACACTCGTGAGCAAAGGCATAACGTGAAATTGAAGAAACAAACAGTCCCAATGAGTCCCTGGTACAGAGAAATACAGATGGGAGACAGTCTGTTGTGTGATGTACAGCAGCTGTTCCCAGGACAACACTTCCAAATGGAAGCCATTACCCACCCAAACCAGTGCCATGGATCAGGAACAAGTGCGTAGCCGTGCTGGATTTTTTTTAAAACAAGTTTCAGTTATTTGTAAATCAGCTTCAGAAATGCTCCTCTCAGTTCAGTGACGTGCTGGTGGGCTTTGGGAAGGAAGGAGGAATGTAGGGTCATGTGAGGAGGGTTGTGGTGACCTCGTCTATGCATTTATGGGTTCCCATTGCTTTTTCTAGGGGAAAAAAAAAGCTTTACATCCCGAACTGGTGGTCAAGTCCAACCAGGCTCTTTTAGTCAGGGCAGATTCATCTTCTGAGCATGTCCAGAGCTGATCTAATCGCTGCTTCAAATAATACGTCCAATACTCCATGCCTGAACTATGCCTCAATATCAGGAAGGATTTAACCAGACATATTTGCCAAGGAAACAGCACTTTATCCCTAAAAACTCTTTGAGTCTTGTTATGTGAGACAGCAGCACAGCAATCCAGTAGGCAGAAGTGTGCCAGCAGCTGATGCTGCTCCGTCTCGTGGTGGCACAGGGCCTGGGAGCACACGGCTGGAGCAGCCCTGCTCTGAACCAAACTCCACATGTCAGCTTTTGCTGCCTTTTGCAGCGCTGAGACATTCAGGTTTTTTTTGCTTGCAAAAGCAAAGGATTCTGTTCAGTAGCTCTTAGACACTTTCTTACTTTTCGCTAGCACCCATCACAGCCCAGCTACTGTGCATTTCTCTCCTTGTTCTGTGTCTTTTTGGGTGAAGCCTGGAAAACCCTTCTGCTAAATATCGCTTCCCTCCTCAAAGCTAACAAGCAATGGAAGAATGCTTTAAATTGGTTATATTAAGAATCAGCTTCAGGAAGTCATTTTCAGTCAGTAGGATATAGAAGAAAGATTTCAGTGTGTGTTTTTTATTTTCCTGCATTTTGCAAGAAGCCTGGAGCTGAACCTGCTGCGTTACACTCTGCCAGCAGACAGAGTTCCTAACACTGCGGGATTTGAATCTGTCCGGGAGATCCTGAAGTCTCATAAAATGGTTTGAACTTTGTTCCATCGGCTTGTTTTGGGGGAAGAGAGGAATGTGTTGGGGAAATCAGTGGATTTGTATTCAGAGATATTCCAAGATGACTCTTTGTCCACATTTTCTTTTTTTTTTTTCTTTCTACTGGCCGTGGCTTGTTCCGCTAGCAAGCAAGAATTTTAAGTTAACAGGATATAAAATTGGAAAGAACAGATTCTTACCAGGTTTTCCTTGGCAGAAGCACATCAGTTTGCCCTTTCTAAATGACCTATGATGATCGAGCAGATCTGTCCAAGTTGCACTGTTTGTTATGAAGTGATTTGAACAGCACCAGGGGCCGAGGATATTTATTCTGCACTTTACTGTGGCCAGATTCTTTTGTAATGTTGGATAAGTGACTTAAAATTCATCCATCTGTTCACTGCTTCATGATAGAAGGTTGGCTTTGGGCTTCTTATGGCTAAATGAAATTACAGTGTGTTTGCAGAGATCCTAAAAAGGATTGTCTTTGTATGAGCCAGCGGAAAACAAGCGCGGAATCGTTACGGTTGATATTCACCAGGCAACTCACTACTAAAATTCTTGTGCATCACAGATGAACAAGAGGCCTTGAAATCCATCATGAAGGACCTGGTAGCACTCCAGATGAGCCGGCGCCACAGACTGACTGGGTATGATACCATGAAGAATAAAGACACTGCTCACTCCAACAAACAGGTAATCGGCCGTTTAGTGAGTTCTTGGGGTCCTTCCCTGGAGGCAGAAGGGACAGAGGAGGTTGGCTGTGGCTCTGCTGGCCCTGTCCTGTGTTGTGCTTCTGATGGCTGAAGCATCCCAGGGGTCTAGCTCCCTGTTCTTGCTCAGGTCACATTGCCAACATGGTTGGTTTTTTATTTACTTATCTTTATGGGCTAGGGAGGGTGCAGTTTTGATTATTTGCAACATCTTGGTATTCTGCCATCCTCCCACGCGTGTTTTTGATGGGGTTTGGTCTGTGTAGATTAACTAAAAACTTTACCAAGTGGTTTTTTTGATTCACAGTCGTATTACCATTTTTTTTAAAAAAATGACTTTATTATTTTTAAAGAAAAAGCATAATGCCAGCAGTCCAACCCTCTTGGGCAGCCCTGCAATAACAAACCAGTGTGCCTCTGCAGTGGAAGAAAAAAAAATTCCGGTAAGAAAATGCCTTCCTATTCAATATTAGCAATTATAAATTAGGAGCATGTTTTAAAATTGTGTGCAGTGACCTTTATAGAATTCATTTAAGCAGGTGTGTGAGGCCAGGAAAGCTTTTCTTTACTGACTCTGTCGTAGTGTGGCAGTATGATGCACTTCTCATTGTTGTGGGAATAATACTTCAGTTCAAAGCAGAAAACTGAGAAGCATAATGATGGCAAGGAAACAAGTATTCCCATTCCTGATGCAAAAGGAAGCCACTGCAGTTTAAAGCTGCAGAAAGCAATCTGCTGGGTAATGAACTACCACTGGTCTCATCTTCACGTGATTCAGACTGCGTGTGAATACAGAATGAAGATCCTGGTCAGAAGTAGTCACACTGAAGTTGATCCCAGAAGAACAGTGAAGGGCATTGTCTGAAAGGCTGGGCCTTAGTGAAGCTGTGACAAACCTTGCTTCCATGAGAAAGGAAACAGCTCTTTGCAGGTGTCTGAATAGAGGCAGTGTCCTTAGCAGGGAGGATTGTCTGGAGTTACCTCATCATATGGCAAATGAAGAGGGGTATGAACCTTAATTGGGGATGGGGATGTGAAGTCTTTACCAAAAGAAATACATTTTCCAAGGTAATGAGTGGCAGGGTCAGTACTTCAAAGTTTCTCTAGGCTCTTTCTAGATTTCTAGGGACTTTTTTTGCAGAGGAAACAATCGCATGGAGTTTCTGGTAGAAAGGAAGGACAGAACAATACCACTCAGTCAGTGTGTGCTGCATATCATTTCAATGAAATACTTGAATGCAAAAGCAACAATTTTGGTCAGGAATTCTTTGTCCTACTGTCTTAAAAAAATCAATTTGACTTACTTACAGTTAGTCTAACGTTAACAGGCTTAAGCTTTTGGGAACAGACTTTAAAGCTGATGTCTGTCTCTTATGCTTTGCCTGCTCATAATCTACTTGTTCAGCTGGGATCTGGGGTTTCCTCAAATGTGCTGGACAAATCCATAGATGGAGTATTACGAAATCCTTTCCAAATCACTTTGAAACTTAAATTCAGAGATGTCTTGAATCAAAATCTGTGGTTGTTATTTATGGTACCACATCACAGAACTGGAACGCTGAAGCACCGAAGTTGGATTTGATTTCTTACTCATTTCTTAGGGCAGGTTGTGTGAGTTGCTTTAAGAAGTGGTTTATATAGACAAGAAGGAAACAACACTAGCTGTTTAACTCCTCTAGGTTCTCTCTAAAATGCAAACATTGAGATCACTTTGAATACCTTTTGTTAGGGCTTTGAAAAATAGACACGAATGGCCAGTGTCTGCTCCTTTTGGAAGAATCATCAGGAGGTAGAGGCCAAATTCCACGCCCTCTTCCCTTTGCTATAAAATACATTTTGAAAGCGTGCAATGCCATTGAGAAAGATATTTTAGTTTGCTTAGGTACCAGCAAGTTGAAGAAGGTTTTCCAAAGAGCCCTGAAGATCTTTTAGCGTTGTCTAATTTTAACTAGTGAGAGCTTTGTCACTTAGCTGTTTCATGACCTAAAACACCTCTTGAGGTGAAAAATTTAATCTGAAAAATTACTTTAATTTAATCCAAACAGCCCTGTTTAGTTCCCTTAGACTGGGCTACTTAGTGTATCCTTCCTTCACTGAAAATCCCGAATATAAAGGGATGGTTCCTCCATCCTTTATGCCTGAAAAGCAACTGTTCCATCAGCAGTTGGCTGGTGGACATCTTTAATAGTTTGTCATTCATATGCTGTTCGTTGCATATTTCCTTTAATGTTCAATTAAAATAAATTTTCTGGAAATTGCTTCATTTTGGTGTCATTCTAGAGTAAGTTCTTTCTCTTCCCACATCTGAGAAAACATCTTTGGTAAGTTATGTGTAAATTACCCACCTGCAGGCCATTGGGAAGCTCATTTGTCAGGATCAATTCTGGACCTACAGTCCTGCTGCAGGAATACTGTGTACTCACAGTGATTGCCTGGGTCCCTTTGAACTGCATTCTTGACCACTGGGCCTGCCAGATACTTCCTTTAGCTAAAGAGCATTTCCTGGCCACATTTTTTTGAAGTTCCTAGATGTATGATTGCCTATTGTGTAAGGCTTTCACAGATGGCTTAATCTATTCCAATCACAGAAATTGTGCAGCAGAAATTATGGAGTCTTATCAGAGCAGATTTTTTCCCTTTTATTTTTATCTTTGTGACCTAAATTGGGATTTGAACTTTGATCTCCAGAGTTGAAAGTTCAGCGTGCTGACTCTTCCGTGCCAGGTAGCATCTGCTGAGTTTACAGTGGAGTGCACAGGTTGTGTGATCAGTGCTTTTAACCATCTGCCAGATACGGATGATGACCCCTTTGCACTTTAAAAGATGACATGGATTAACTACTTCGTAGCTTCATAGTTTGAGTTTCAGGGGTGGCATTTTTTTGCAAAAGCATAGATTTAGTCTGCAGCTTAAGAATAAAGACTAGTGTGTTCCCTGTATCTCTTTTTTTATCATAGAAGAAAACGTGCTTGCATTGAGAATGCACAAATTCAGTTCAGGTGAATATGCAGTTGGACTCAATTCCAGTTTTTTGCTGTGTGTTGTTGAAGACGGATTAATTTTCCATAAAGTTTATTTCAGTGTTCTCTGCTCAAGTGAGAATTAATAAAAAATGTATCTTAATTCCTGCCCCTTTCCTTTTCTTTCTCCTTTAGCAGTTTCTTCATTCCTCATGGTTCTGTGTTCACATGTCAGCCAGTTATTGTCCACAGTCTGCCTCAGTTTCCAGGGAGAAAGTTATCAGGCTTTTCTGTTCTCTTTTGAAGAATTGTTGCCTGGGGCAATCACAAATTGACCTGCTTTGTGTTTGCACCTTAAAATCATATTATGATTCATTTCTGTGCTATTATGTGTGCCAGAGTTTCATTGTGAACTAAACCTTTTGTTCTTTTTTTCTTCAGAATGATGTAAGGATAAAGTTTGAACACAACGGGGAAAGACGGTAAGTCTGTCTGCACTGCTTTGATTCTTTGCTTAGTAGAATAACTTAGTCATCAGTAATTGAGGTTAAATATTTTGTTGGCTTTGCTTTCCTTGTTCCGGAATGAAAAGTAAAGGCAACAGCCAACAGGTTGTACACAACTTGGTTATTTTTAAAAATCTGTGTTTTGTACAACACTTTACTTTGATTTATTTCCATAATACCTACTCGTAAGTGAGCTGCAGCAATTTTGAAAACCTCTCCAGCCTGAAATAAATCCAGCCTGATATTATTATTTCAGATATGTTCCCTGTTTGTTTCGTTTAACTAAAACCAAATGAAACTTAATCAAATTAGTGGCATTCTTTTCTAGTTTCTCACTTCCTAGTCACCTATCACTGTCACTGTCTTGGCGAGACTGAGCAACAGTTGTTATGATCCAGTTCCTTTTTTAGAAGAAATTAATTGGATTGTAAGCATGAATTTATGTGCTACTCTTCAGGCATCCTATGAGAATCCTTTGATTTCTCCCATTCCAAACTACTTTCAACATGTAGTAGTGCACGGGGGCATGATAAAATGTAAATTTAATGTTAATAGTACAGCAGTGGAAGTTGTAGTGACCCTAACAGCCTGTTGCTAGCAGAGGTTACTGGCTGAGCTGCTTAAGCTCCTCCTCAAGTATCCCCCTTTATCAAATTTAAGGAGTTTTGTTAAAATGGAAAAGCAGGGGCGTTCTTTGTTGGTAAAGCAGGCAGTAGAAAATAATTTGTAAAGCCTTTCTCAAAAGTTGAACAGTTTCATTCAGCGAAGCCCTACGTGGTGAATTCTGTAACTAAAAAAAAATCCCCTTTCAGTGCTCAAAGAGAAATTTAAAAAGCAATCGTAGCTGGGACCTACTGCCACCTTTGGCAGCCAGATCTTCTCAGCACTCTACTATGTCCCAGCCATTGTGTGGACTACAAGAGAGCCACTGTGTGATGTGTTGCAATTTCTCGTGTTACTGTGTTAGGACAAGGTAACTCGGAAGCCAAATCTTGTCACCACAGTCCTATCCTCTTGCACGTCTTCTGCTTGAGTGCATTGAAGATAGCACAGAGCTCAGGGGAGAAGAAAGGGGTTTTTTTTCTGAAGTAACATTAAAATGAAAAGGTTGATTGTGTGTTAGTCTAATTATGCAGTTACACTCGCCTGAATTCCCCATTCCCAAAGTGGTATGCAGTTACAGACAGCGAGCTTGCACCGGGAATGTGTGTGTGTGCTTGGTTTCAGAGGAGCTGCCAGATCTAACCACAAATATTTAAGGTGGTCAGGCAGGAATGGGCTCCTTAAACCCTGAAGTCCATGATTTTGTGTTAGAAGAGTGCACAGAGTTTTTAAACTAATAGAATTTGTGGCACCTGAGAACAGCTCTGCTTTTTAATGCATTGAGTGTAGAATGGAAGCCTTTATAAGGGACTTCAGCTCAACTGAGAGCTAAATTACATTTGTACAGTGCCAGAGTACTATAATTTCATGGATGGGCTTCTTAGTAATATGTAGAAAATGTTATTGTGGGCTGCTTTTTAACAAGGACAATCATTCTGAACTAGTTGAATGTTGTAGGTCTGGTGGCAAGATGAACCCTTCCTGGGAAGGGGCTAAGGAAGCCAACTAACACTGGAGCTGTTTAAACAAAAGCTGCACGTCGTGAAAGGATACTGAGTGCTGGCAAAGCTGGATGGATGCTTTGGAAGCCTTCTATCCAAGCCTGGGTTCAGCACAAACTTGCGTGAGCTTCCCCAGAGGTGATTTGGGGTTTCACTGAGCTCAGGGAGTTGCACTGTGAAGAAGATAGGTCTCGAGTTGCTCTGGTCCGTTCGCGTCTTCCTATTCCTGCCTGATGGCAAAATTGTGAAGTGGTGCTAATAATTAAGCTTTTTGGGGCAGCATTTCAGCTGTGCCGGGGCAGAGTTGTTTCGAGGTGCAGTGGTGTGGAGTAAGCAGCTATCCAAGTGGTCTGATAGGTTTCAGAATGGTGGTGGCTGTCTGCTGTGTCCCAGAGCTGTTTGACTTGCCAGCAGTGGAGACGCAGCATGGTCTCGTGGCCCGTGGAAGCAGATGGTGAGAAGTCTGGTTGCAGGAGCCTGAAGGCAGGACCAACCATCTGGGCCTTGTGCAGCAGAGATGAAAAGTGGGTTTCGGAGCAGTAGACATCATTGGTTTGCTGGAATAGCAGCTTGCAAAACTCTAGTCCACATTTGAATCCTCTGGATCTTGATCCAGGGTGTTTCACTCGCTGGCTCTTCTGAAGAGGGTGGAAATCATCCTCTTCCATGGCTGTCAAGGTAGTTACTTTCTGAGTACTTAGCAACTTCCTACAGAAGAACATTCCACCAAAATAAACAGTTTTAGATGCTTTGCTGGAACTTCCTATTACTACTTTGCCTAAAGCATTAGAGTTTCTTTTCCAAGGTAGGCAAAACAGTAATAAAAACCCAGCAAAGAAAAGTGTACTGAAAAGCAGGCACGTGCCATGGGATCTGCAGTGCTCCCCTTGGTGGCTGTGCCTGCTGCCACTTTGGATTTCCTGAGGCCATTTGTGTTTGAGAGTCTAAAACTTCTGCCATTCAACTGGTGAGGAAAGGGCTGAGCACTAGAACTGGGAGTTTAGTGTGGGACAAGGTCTGGGCTCAGGGAAAGTGATCGGAACCATTTACATCTGTGCATATTTTGTGTGTCAGTCAGTTGATGAAGGTGCCCAGAGATGCTTTACATACAAAAAATACAAGGGAAGAAGCATGAGAGTGTAAGACTGATCTGCCTTATGTGAATATTCTGTTTTATGTGACTATTCTGAATTATCACAAGTCAGCTGTGCCACTGCTGTTGCAGCTGAAGCAGTACTGAATTACAGAGGTCTAATCAAAAGATCAAAACTTTAAAAAAACCAAAGCCCACGCTATTTTTTTAAATGAAGCAAGCAGAGTGTGACAAACATTTGCACAAGTAGAGTGAGATTTGACCTCAACTCTTGAGAAAAAGCCCCTGCTGTGCTGCACAGGATTTGAAGGATAACTGCAGGACAAGGTGGAGTCTGTGCTTCAGATGGTTGGAGATGTTTGAGCTGAGCATGCAGAGGGCTAACGTGGAGCTGCCATCACTGATCACCTTTGGGAAAGAGGGGTTTCAGATTCCTTGGTGTCCTCCTACTGATGCCCTCCCTCAGGAGCTCAGGACTAACTGTGCTGTGGGGATGTTTGTTGAAACCTTTCAACTGGAACACGTTTTGGGAGTGCGTTGTGAATTTAGATATTGGAGTACTTAATCCAAATACTTTTTTGCTCTTTGGGTGTTCTGCAGCTTTTAATTCAACTCTCACTGAATATATTTGTTTGGGTTTTGTGCCTGAGGCAGTATTCTTTAAGCCAAAGTGCATAGGAGATTTGTATCCTGTTATGTGAAAGGAATTTATTCCGTAAAGGATACTTTTCTATGCAGGGACAGAGGCATTTCATTTGAAATCTTCAGTTGAATATTGCATTTTGACAAACCCTTTGGAAAGAGACCAGAGGTCAAGAATTTCTTGCTAAAATAATTAATATCAATTCAAATTAGGAAGGTTCACTACCTGCTTGGGGATGAAAGGAGAACATTCAAATGTGTTCTAATGGTTCAGCCATCTAATTTGATTGCAATGTTAAGTATATCTCTGAATTCAATCAGTGATCTCTCTCGTTCCAGAATTATCCCATTTGTCCGTCCTGTGCGCTATGAAGATGTGCAACAGAAAGTGAAAACAGCCTTTGGCCAGCCACTAGACCTCCACTACATGAACAATGAGGTACAGAACATTGTTAGCAGTGCTCAGAACATGTAACACTCTCTCTGGATGGCACCTCCTTTTCCCATCCCAAATTCTGTGCTCTTAAATTTAATTTTCAGTTTTTTCCTCTAAATCCTCTGCTCCAGAGGAAAACATGTTGATACTACAAACCATGACACTGGTGTCTGTGCTGCACAAACATCAGCATCTTCCTGTACTGGTATTGTTTGGGAGACCCTTGGGGAAGTAAAAAAGGATATTTGGATTATTTTGACTGTTGCAGGCCAATATATATACAGTCTGAGGACCTCAGGCAGTCCCAGTGTCAGCTCTTTGGCTGCCCAGTACAGTCGGTGTTGTTGGACTGCTGAGCAGCAGCAGCCATCCAGCTGTTGATAACACATCTGCCTCCAGCTGGCTGCAACACTGCTCATTGCCCAGCTACAAGGAGACCAAGGGGAGGTAGAGAACAGGGGAGGGTCTCTGGTGTGAGGTGCTGCAGGGGGCTGTGGACACTGTCATCAATAAAAGAAAGTGATGTGGGGAATAATGTTTGTCTGTGAGGAACTGGGTAGTCCAAGGTATTAATCCAGAGTATTTTGTTTGCTTTCTCACTCTGGACAATTCTGGCTTCTCCTTCATTTTTTTTGTTGTGGTGGTGCCCTCCCACTGTTCAGGACTCAAAACCTCATTCACCAGGTGGGAGTCAGACACGAATACAAGGGGTCTTCAGGGTTAATAACATTCACGTTTCAAATTGTGACTGGGCTGTAGAATAGAGGGTTTCTGAGCATAATTTTTAAATTGTTTTTTGATTCCCTCTTCCAAAGTCTTAATCTTCTCCATACCAGTCTCTGTCTGAAACCCAATTTTCACTTGATCGTTAGGTCTGAATTCAGGAGTGTTCTGAGACATTGTTCTCATCACGACATCAGGGACCTGGCTCTGACTTGTTCTTTGCAAACAGCAAATTTGGGTAGCAATTAATAATTTTGTGGATGGTGCTGTAGAGAAATTTGCATAGAGTCAACCATTTCTCTGATGGCGTGGGAGGAAAACCTCATTAAAAAGGACAGTAAGGCAATATTGTAGTGAAATTTGTGGAATAATTGAGAAATCAAAATCCTATCTTATGTTCTGATATTTTTTTTTCTTTTTCTAATGTTTGTTTAAATTCCTGTTGGAGAAGTGGACTTATTTTTTTTCTGTCTTTTCTAATGTGTTTTTTTCCTGTTCTTTATTTTGCAGCTATCGATTCCTTTGAAGAATCAAGATGACCTGGATAAAGCAGTAGATCTCTTAGACCGAAGCTCTAATGTGAAAAGCCTTAGAATATTATTGCTGTCTCAGGACAGAAACCATGTAGGTAACAACTTCTGGAACTGCAGCAAATTGAAGGTTTTTACCCTTAAGTCTCTGAAACATGATGGTAGCCTTATCTGAGAGTAACAGGAATTAGTAAAATCACTCTTCACAGACACAAATGCATATGTTTATGCTCTTTGCTTTGTCTTAGCTATAGGTACATCTTTTTTTTTTTCCTCCCCAGCTTCAGCAGCTGTTCAGGGCTAGAACATTGCAGCTTTGTAAGCTGTAATATGAAGGCCATTTTATATCAAGTACCCAATGACTGTACTCGGAAAACACTTAATGACTTTGGTTTGCAGAGAACTTTTTCTACCTTTGATTAATAGCACAGTGTTGAAAGTGTATGTAATTACCTTGCCTTTAAGAAAGCACAGGTTGTCCTTGAAGACAAGCTATTAGCACTTTATTTCCTGGGTGAGAAGCCTAAGGACATCTCCCAGTGATTTTTCAGTTCTGTAGCTTAATGCATTGAATCCACTCTTACTCTGTCCAAACTAAATTGCTTTTATAGAATATTGGTGTGTTCGCACCTAAGATGAATTTGATTGTGTCTTGGTTCACCTTCTTATACCACAAGTGGCTGTGGCACTGAGTGTCAATGTAGTTTGCAGTCTTCAGCTGGAAAGATGATAAAGTGAGAAGTAAGTCTTTAAGTCAAGCTCTCAAAGCTGCCTGATTTGGACAGAGAATTGGACTGTGAGCTGAAGAGGGCAAAAAGGATCAGAAGTTTTCCTTATTCCCGATCTGTGACTGGAGAACTTTGTTCATTCAACCAAGGTCTTTTTTCAGAATTAAGGTCATAGAGCTTCTCAAACCAAAGACCTTGATAGCTTAGATATTTTATTTGTGAATTACCGTATTCTCTTGAAGAGTGTGACACAAAAAGATACTCAGTCTTGAAAGCTCTGTTGGTAGCAGCTTATCAATCTTGAATGTTCATCTCTCTGCAAGTTCTGCAGGCTGTGAGCTCAAACTGTTGGAATAATCACACCTGTAATTCTTGGAACTGTCAGAAGAACTTAAATATACTTGTTGCTATTTTTTAATTAAATAATCCATGTTAATAGAAATACGAAGACCTTCAGGAGTATTCACAGCCCAAACGACTGGATGCCAAAAGCTGGGAAGGTGTAGGAGGGGATGATGCTGTTCCTTGTCATATGCCCTTTCCCTAAGCATTTGTTCCTGGCTGTTCTGAAGACAATACTTGGCAAGAAGGCCCTTGGTCTGACCTGGTGTAGTCAGTCTTTGTTCTGTGTCGTCAGGAAACAGGCTGCGAAAGGTGGCCTCAACTTTTGGTGTAACGCAGTAAAATAGGCCTCTGTTCCAGCCTTCTGTTAATTTCAGTGTCTTCAGACTGCACATCAGATGTTAAATGATACTATCTAAACTTTACGTAAGCCACCTACAGTAAACACTTAGTAAATCTCACCCTTACACCAGCCAGTAGCCAGTCCCATGCTGTTGTCCCTTTATTAGCTGTTTTTTCCTCTTTTGCTCAAAGCAGAAACAAACAACGAAGTCTTCAGTAAGTGCCACTGTTTCCCCCCTCTCCTCTGACTTCCTCTTCAGCTCTGAGCTGCCTGACAGGAGAGCCCTCCATGTGATAAAGCAAAAGCCCACAAGTCAGAAGGAGGTTTCTTGGCTGCATGATCTCATCCCACTGAGGGAGCGGGAAGCATTATTTTTCCTGAAGTACAGGATGCAGATTTTGTTTTGGTTGTGCTCTTTTCTTTTTTTGGGGATGGAAAGGTAATGCTGTGACTTTGGCACAAATATGCATATAAAACAAATTAACTTTACAGCAGTAGCTGTGTGACTAGCACTGAGAGCCTCTGTTTGTGAATAGTGTTGATAATAATTTCCCTGTGTGTCTTTCTGTGGCTCATTTGTGCTTTCTTGTATCGAGCAACTCACTTCTGTTGTCAGTCCTTTCTCTGTGTGTAGAACTGGTTAAATTGAACACCTAGGATACTAAAGCCAGACTGCCCACATAAATGGTGTGAATTCTGCACCCTTTATTCAGCTCCCATGAATATATTCATGGTAGACTTTATGTAATTTTAATCAGGCTCTCTCCTGAACTCAGTGCAGGGATAAGCACTTATTAAATGAGCAGCTATTCTTTACTTTTTGGATTGCATGGCCTCACACCTCGTTTGCCAATCACATTCAAGTAGTTTTCAGAAGGCAGAATTAATTGCCTTGAGGTCTTTTTGGTTATGTTCATCTCAATAAAATAAGTGCTTTACAAGCATTAATTAAATCCTGTAACACACAAGAGGAAGGGTCTATTATATCCTCTTGTAAAATAAGATGCTTTGGGACAAGAAGATTAAAATTAAAAGTGTCCACTGGTATTGAGCACCTGCTTTGACAAGCACAGGGTGTCATTTGCTGGAGGGCGTTTGGAAGTTCACAGTATTTCATATGTTCAGACCTTATTGCACCATCCTCAGATTGTTGGTGTCCTGCTCAGTCTGGTGTTAAGAGCCCACGTTCCCTATGTCACCCATGGAAAGAGCACAGAGATGTTGCTATCTGAAGCTGCAGGCTCTGTATTTCCAAGTGAGCACCCTCTGGAGTCTGAAGTGGCCTTGCAGTTTGATGTGTGTAACTGCTGCACAAGGAGGGCAACACTTCTGGGCAGCATCCTACTGTCCTAAATTGCAAACCCATCCTGTGGTTCCTCTTCCTACAAAGCATGCTGGAGTTACCCCTTCTTTGATCCTTCTCAACAAACTGGGGAGCAAGCCTTTGACATGTCTCCTGTTGTTCCTTCCACTGCTTTGAATGAGATGAAGACACGGTGGGAAAGTGATCTTTAGTTAGATTATGTCTGTGTAAGTCCAGGGAAAGATGGGTAAAATCAACAGAGGCAGCAATCAGCTTGGCATCTCCAAACTCTGTGCTCTTAAACTGTCTAGAATTTAATTTCACGTAGACAGCCTGAATTGCCAGTTTACTTTTTAAAGATTCTGAGGAGCTAAGTTGCTACCTGACTACTTCTGAAAGAGCATGAGATTTGTAATTTATCTCTGCTGGCCAAGATGGCTGATGGAAACTGTAGGTTCTTCCATGGTCTGGTCTCAGTGAATGGGGCTTGGTTTCATAGCTGCTAATGGAAGAGAATCATTGAGACTCATAAATCCTGCATTTGATTTGGGACTGGATTGGTAGCACGCTCTAGTTGTTCGACTCCTGTTTTACACCTTAATTGTAAAGCTTGCTCTCTTGCTACCTTTATTGTCTGTGTTCTGTGAAGTTAATAAGATCGCAGGCTCTAGAGCTGTTTCTCAGCTACTTTCTTGCTACTAAACATAATGATATTTTTGAAACTGTGGCCAAACTGCTTGAGCTCCTCAGTCTCATTTTCTTGTTTTTCATTTTACCCAACAGACCAGTTCTTCACCCCATTCTGGACTGCCCAAACAAGTCAGGATTAAAACTTCCCAGTCTGTGGGGGATGTGAACACACCCTATCAGCAGCCAGAACCCAGAAGTAGGCATCTGTCTGTCAGTGAGTATTTTTGCCACTTCTGCTTGTCTTTGCTTTGTGAAACGTATCTTTTGGGCACTGTCATTTATGGTATAGCATTTATGAAAACCATGAGAAATTGAAAGGTTATTCTAGGACAAGGCAGTTCATTTTCAAAAGCTCTTATTATGTTTACAATAGAATGTTTCAGAGTTCCTTACTAGGTTGTTGAACAGCTGAGGACCTGCTAAAGGGGATGTTCTAAAGCCAGATTCATTGAGGTTAGAAATTTGGAAAGCTTACGTGAGTACATTAAGCTTTTTATTTAGATTGGCAATTTTAGTTCATGAAACCTAGATGTGACTTTTTTTATGTTGGGCTTTGGAATCTGTCCTCAATCCTGTAATCATTTTACTAGTAGCACAGGAATTGCCACTGCATATTTAACCAATGCCCTATGTACCAAGTTCCCTCACCTTTCACTCTCATAATTACAGGAGTAGAGCATGAAGCTAATCACAGGTGACTGGCACAGCTGCACAAAAGTTAATTAGTCAGAGTAATACCCACCTTTGTCTCATTTCCTTGTGTTTCTGTTAGCTTAGTGAACCTCTGTTTAGTGGAAAAGTTCACGTAAGACGCCTGTAATTTTTGTGACTTCCATCCCTGGTAGATTTGTCTGAGTCATCCCAATTTCTGTGTTGAAACCCCCTGTATAACTATGCAGTACTATTCAAATCTGTACTTGGAGGATGCTCAGAGCTGTTAGCTTTTTATATGAAAAACTAAAACATCTGAAACTGCTTCAAAGACACTTGGGTCCAGAAAAGATGGCTGTGGTTTAGAGTCTGGCTCCTTGATGTGAAGTACAGTGAGCAGTGAAAGAGCAGGAAGAAGGTGAACAATAATGGGGATCTGCAGAATGAAAGCTGGAGCCTAAGATGGTGTTCTGTATAAATGACTTTTGCTTTGGAAGTGAGAAAACCCAAATTTTGCTGGAAACAGAAGCAAAGGAAGGCTGCCTTTTTTACAACAGCTATTTTAAGGCTTGTCAGATCTGATGCTTCAGATAGCAGGTGCTGCAAATCATGAGGGCAGTGCTAGGAGCTGGGAATGCCAGGGTTGTTCTGTTTCCAGATTCTAAACCAGCTCCCTCCTGAAGAGGAGTGCTTCAGTTGCATTAACTATGTAAACTTCAGGCATGATCATTACAGGATTTTTAGGTCAGTATTTGCAATGCAATCTTAGCATCAAATAATAAATCTAATTAAATTAGAGCAGACAGCCTCTGTACTGAGGGGTCTAAACCAGAATCAGATCCACACTCCTTTGACCAAAGGTAATTGAGAGAGTAAGCTCTATAGAGAAGGACTTGAAAACTAAACCAGTAGTTCTCAGTACTGGACTTGTCTAGCAAACCTGCTTGTACCCTGTCTAGAGCCTGCTGATCCCCATTTGTACAGTTTGGCTTTTATGAAGTAGCAAACAAAGGAAGAAGTGCTGGAAGCTTGCGAAGTATGTGGCTGAAGCTGGGACAGAAAGAGTTTTCCCATACTTTCTAGTTTAAAATTTAAGCATAAAAAGAGCAAAGTTCCTGGGTTGTGAAGAGGCAGCGGTGTCCATGCACGTCTGAACACCAGATTTCTTTTTCCACTGAAAAATTCAATGCCAACAATATTTTATTTAAAAAAAAAAAAGATCTTTCTCCTTTATTGGCATTCTAAGGTATCCAGCTAATGATGCCAAAGCTAACAGACTGTACCGAGTGTCTGTCGTGTGTAAACTGAATAGTAATAGGGGGCCTCTTCTGTATCCCAGTTGTACAGACTCTTTTCTCTTACCCTTGCTCGTGGACGTTTCTGATCATCCTGTCATTCATCAGTCAGAAAGCATTGGTTTTATTTTCTGAATATATCAAAGTACCAGACTGCTAAATTATTAAGAGGTCCAGAAGAGTTCCAGTTGTCAGAGATGTGCTGATTATTTGGCAGTAGCTCAGTCTTGTAGCAATTCTTCCTTCCTTCTCTTTTCCTATGGCTGCTTTGGAAAAGGAACATACCCCTGTTCCCTGGTGTTTCAGGCACAGAGACTTTCCTGTTCATACCACGTCACGCAAGGAAAGTCGAAAGCAGTGTTCAACAAAAGCTGGTTGCATGCAGAAGGTACATCTGTGTGGTTCCTGTCTTTTAAAGTGGATGGGCCTCAGGCCTGCTGCCACCAGTTCAGAGGTTTGGAAGTAAAGATAACTTTTATTTAAAAAAAAAAAAATAAAGGGGGGGGGGGAAAAGGTTGCTAAGCATTCTGGCAGCACTTGTGTTTTTTCCACTCACTTCCTTTGATATACATTGATTTAGTGCCGACTTCCTTTTCCTGCCCAGTGATGGTGGCCTTTCCACAATAGCAGCTGGGCTGGTGCCAGCAGGACTCGGGCTCCCTCCGGCTATGGCATTGTGTCGGAAAGAGTGAAAGTGCTCCCGTGACTCGGTGCAGCCCTGAGCACGCTCTCTTGTTTGGTTTGTAATGTCATGTGAGCCCCACGGAGCCACTTGGAAAATCAGGTGGTGGCTCTGAGCAATGGAGGGGTTTTCTGCATGTGGTTTTGCCAGCTTTGGTTCCTTCTGCTGTCCCCTGGAAGGTGCATGCACTGGTTCCCAGTTAGCTTCTGCCAATGTTTGCCTTCACTGTTTATTACAATAACTTCTGTAGAAAATATTTTCCTTGGGAGAGTATTTGCTGATCTTCACCCATCTCTCAGAGCACCTGAGTACACACAGTTAATTAAAGACAGCGTCGTAAAGAGCGGAGCTTGAGAGCTGATCTTAAAAGACTGTCTCAAGCTTCATGGGTGACCTTGAGTAGATTGGCTGGACCACAGCGTTTCTTGGAGCTCACAGTGTGACTTGGTGGGAGCTGCAGGCAGATAGGTCACTGCAGGAAGGGATTGTGTATCCTCCTGGTTCCAAAGTATCATCTTCTTTGAGGTCTGCAAGGAAAAAACAAGTCCTAAGGGTGAAGTTTCTCTTGGTAGGTAACACAACAGAAACTCTTTAGGTAGTGCCATTAACAGGTGAGTAAAATGTTTTTCTCATCCTTTGGCCCCTAAACATGCTCTGTCCATCTCACTATCCCATCTAATTAACAGAAATTGCAGAACTGACCTTCATGTGTTTTCATCCAAACTAGTTTCACTTTTCATTCAGTAAAACAGAAATTTTGGGGTTATATACAAAGGTAACAGTGCCCCGTGTGGTACTGAAGTTGCTCAGTGTCAGTATAATTAGCTAAGCTGATGATGACTAGCAGGGACAGTGCTGCCACTCAAGGTACATGGTACTGGTTGAGGCAACTTAAATCAAGGCAGATTTGCTGCCCTGACAAGTGTTTTGTTTGGTGGAGATTAGCAGTGAAGTGAAGTTCACGCCCAAAAGCCAGGGATTCCTGGAGTCCTCTGCCTTCCCTGGGGTACTGGTTGAGCAGAAGAGGTTAGAAATAGGTGACTGCTCTGTTAGGAGCTTCACCAGTAATCCTGTAGTGTCTAAACTGGTGGTGCAGGTGCTCGTTGAATGATTTCCTTGTTGACATGACACCTCCTGGTTCCATTTCCATCCGGACAGTCAGGTTCAGTACAGAGTTGCTGTGATCATAGAGGTCTAGTGTTCGAGGCGAATATCTGTTTTTTGTGTACATGTATGTGCAGTCTCATTTCAGTAAACAGAAATACAAAAAATGTCTTCCTTTCTGGCCCAGGTTCCCAGAACACAGGCCGAAGTTCACCACCTCCTGGGTACGTTCCAGAGAGGCAACAGCGCATCGCTCGGCAGGGTTCCTACACCAGCATAAACAGTGAAGGCGAATTCATCCCAGAAACCAACGAACAGTGTGTAAGTAAGAGCATTAGGGTGGAAAACAAAGTCATTCCAGCTGTTGAAAGGAACTTGCTGCTGCTCTCTGGGCCCCCTTTTCACTCCAGACTATTCACTAGCAGTGGTTGCATTAGCACCTGCTGGCACTGCTTTGTTCATTTAAACGATGCTTTGAACTTGTTTGTAGTTGTGCAAGTTCAAAGCCTTTGTTGGGCTGCCAGAAGCAGTTACCATGCACCTTGGGCATTATCTTTCCACCTCTGAATGAGCAGTTTTGGTGTGTGTTACACATGTATGCTCAGGCTTCCTATTACCAGGTTTGTGTGACCCTCTTGCATTTGAAACGGTGCTCTCCATTCAAAAAGTAGGAAGTAAGGCCAAAGGGCGACTTGCAGGTGGAGGCAGCAATGGAGCAGCACCAGCAGAGAGGCTGTTCCTGATCCCAAGTCAGCTGGCATCAAAACACAGCACGAGCCTGACTTAAACTTTCATTTTTCATAGCATAGTCCTTTGACACCTAAAACCATGTCTCAAATTTGATACCTCCTTAACGATTCCTGTGGGAGATCAATGAGAAATGTACATTCTTAAGTGGCTTTAGAGTCTCCTCTTCATCTGGACATCCCCCAGGCAAGCAGTGGTGGACTCTGATCCTCCTGCACAGACTCTTTAAACTAATGTTGCCATGTACTTTCTTCTGTGTTGCAGATGCTGGACCCTTTAAGCAGTGCTGAGAACTCTGTGTCAGGAAGCTGTCAGTCCTTGGACAGGTCAGCAGACAGGTACAAAAGTACAAGCTGGTAGGAACTTCAGTGCTCAAATGGAAATGCCAGTTGTGCTTGTGCAAAAGGCTGTCTTCCATCTCATAAATTTTCTTGGAGAGAAAGAGGAACTTATTTCCTACCTATACCCAATACATTTCTTATAAAGAATTAACTATGTCTTAAGGCTGTTTTATTTTCTGGCAAAATCATACACCAACAAACTGGTGCTTCAGTAGCTCTGTGTTATAAATACAAAGTTCTAAAGTGTGCTGTCTGTGTGGATCCTAGACTCTGAGAACATCTGGCTGCAGGGTATTTAAATCTCTTTTAGGCAAGGCTCTACTTCTGCATTTAAAAAACAAAAAACCCCAACCTGTTCTAAAGTTACCAAATATATAATTACATGAGATTCTTATGTCTTTCAAGATAAAATATTAATTCCAAAGGTAAATAGGGCAGCTTTTCCTTTGAAGAGTTTGTCATAGTGTGGTGCTCTAGATCTTTTTCTTCCCTTTCTTTGCTCTTGGTGTTGGTGGGCAGCCGTTGGTCTATTGACTTGAATAACAACTATGGCACCTGTAATATGGGACTTCAGCATGTTTTTAAGATGCCTCCAAGCTGGTTCCTGTGAGTAGTGTTTGCTTTTGTGTCAAGCTTTTGAGGTTTGCTTTGTAGCCATTCAATTCCTCCAGTTTATGGAGTTAGAAGGAAGCACTTACAGTTAACCTGTGTGTATGCATACATTCAATTATTTGGGGGTAAGGACATTGCTAATTTGTTATCTGTCCCCATCTCCTCTTTCCCTGCCTTAAGTAGAGGACAGGGAGAAAAAAAGGCCTTCCTGCTAATTCCTTGTAGAGGTGGGCATCATCTGGGGCAGCTGCTGTGCTTTGTGTAGCAGGAAAAGAATCTTGTTTGGGAGTCTGGAAGCTGTATCAGGCTCACTCCTTTTACACTGGTTAACAAAAAGAAAAGTGTAAATAACAGGGCTTTGGCACAACTTGAGTTTGTGTAACGTCTTCAGAGATGTTAAGGGTCTTCTGCCAAACAAGGGGCCATACTTAGGCTTGCCTGAGGAGCCCTGCTTATTGGGGAGGGACACCAGGAATCAGTGTTACAAGCAACGTTGGTGTTTATGCTTATCTGCTGTTGGTAGAGAGGAAAGTACACAGAAGTTTTCATGAGAAGAACTCTTACCCCTCGTGGTAAAGCACCAGGGACAGTGGTCCCACTTCTCTATTGCCCTCTGAGCAATGTGCTGCAAGTGGTACCCTCTTCTGCTCTTCCTCTTGGCCTTGATTTCAACCTTCCACTTTACGTGGCTGAATGAAGCACTGGGTCTCAAACCAGAGGTTGGGGAACTGCTGAATAAATGGCACAAACTGAACAGAAGGGGTGACTGCCCACAGGAGGAACTAGTTTGGTTAGCTGGGGCTTAGCGCGACCAACTTTGCAGATGTGGTGGGAAATTACTGCAGGGACACAGGTTTGAGAATCACCATTACTGATGAGCAAATATATTGGCTTGTACTTAAAGTCCTTGTAGGTTTCTCTCCAGTAGATAGCAAAACTTATTCTTGCCTTCTTTCTTTAATAGTCCTTCTTTTCGGAAGTCACGGATGTCAAGGGCACAAAGCTTTCCTGATAATAGACAGGAGTTCTCAGGTATGTCAGTGTCCAGTATAAAGATAATTTGATCCAGACATTTTCTGCTGTTTGCTGGCTGCCCTCCATGCTTGCTGGGATTGTATAAATAGAAGAACTGGGGATATGTTGATAGAAAAGCTATGAAGTTATTTATTACTCGTCTCATCCTAAAAAAACTGCTGTTACGGGAAAATTCTGTCCTTAGAACATAACACTTTTTGAAGGGGTCTCACTTCTCTCTTCATTATCTCCTTCCAGACCGTGAGAATCAGATCTATGACAAAGCAGGGAAAGGGGGGACCTACCCTCGGCGCTACAACGTCTCCATGCAGCACAAAGACTACAACGATGGTGAGTTGTTCTCAGAGCTTCCATACCAGGCTTGAAGAAGGTGATGAGGCAATGGCAACCTCCTAATTGAAGAGTCTGGAAATCCCCTGGTCCTTGCAGTTGGTGCCAGAATTAATGCTGCTGTGCACGATGCCACATTTTCATAGCAGCCCACCATGGCTGTTTGTAATTCTTTGCTTGTTTTGCCCTTTCTGGGGATACCCAGGCTGATCAGGGACTGCAAGGGTTGGGCAGTGGACTTAGTTATTAGGCCTTGGTTATATAGGATGGGTTCCTCCCTCAGGGATTCATTGTGCTTTGCTAATTGGCAGTGCAAACTGGCTGTGGACCTTCTTAGTGTGCCAGTGGCTTGGGGCATCACATCTCTGCTCGTCAGGTGGCATTCTGCAAATTAATTTCTCCAAGTTTCATAAGAGGTGCAAGTTGTCATAATCCTTGTTTATGGTTTTTATTTGCAAGTCCAGGCACATTGTCTAGGAAGTCATTCTGTCTGTGTAGTTGATAACAAGCCCTGGAGCTTGTGTGGTAGCCTGTAAATCAGATTTTTGCCTTGGAAGGCAAGTTCAGATCCTGCAGTACTGCACTGAGGCTGTTACAGAGTGTTCTCTCCCTTCTGTTTTGGAAGTGATCCAAAGCTATACTGAACTCAAGCAGCATCAGCCCTAAACTGTTCCATTTTTGCACCTTGTCTGTTTGGCAGTAGATTCTCTTCCATGAGAACAGACCAGAACAGACTTTTTTCTCTCCTTTCTCTTCATTGCTCAACCTCCACTCGTTACCTTCCATTGTAAGCATGTTATTTAAAAATTTTACCTTTTTTTTCTTCTCCAGGACGGAGGACATTTCCTCGGATACGGCGTCACCAAGGGAATCTTTTCACCTTGGTCCCTTCAAGTCGTTCCTTAAGCACCAATGGAGAAAACCTGGGCTTGGCATTGCAGTACCTGGACCCCCGGGGACGCCTGCGGAGTGCTGACAGCGAAAATGCCCTCGGTGTGCAGGAGAGGAACATCCCCACCAAATGTAAGCAGTCACCCCATGATAACTGAGAAAAAGCCTCATGAGGTTACAGGCAAGAAAAGCTTTTCAAGATGAGCTCCAGACCTATACATTGCCATAGCTTGATTTTAACAAGCTGTTTAAAACCACATAATTACATGGCTGTATTTTGATACCAGACTGTCTCACCTATAACACAGCTCCTATTTTTCTTCTAAGAATATGTACTCTTGCACTGGGAGCTGGCCTTGCCTTTAGAAATCATTGGAAATTGAGCAAAGTAGTAAAAACAAACCAAACCTGTAGGTTGATTGGATCTAGATGATGTACAGGGTTCTTAAAAGAGTTAGACAAGCTTGTCTATTTTCTCGATACATTAACATATGTAGTCAGACTTGTGGACTGGTTATTTTACCAGTTAAGGGCTGTATTTTTTTCACTTGCTTTTTTACTTCTGTATTAATAGAATTCCCCAGTTGTTTTTTTGAGGAACTTTATAATATTAAAAGAAAAAAGAAATGGAACATAAATCATCATGAACTTCAGATATCCCACATAGTAATTTAAGGATCAAAATGAAGCAAAGTAAGCAGCACACTAAAATAATGACTGGCAGTAAATCTGATTAAATTAGACATGGCAAAGCTAATCTCTGCTATTCTGTATTTTCACACTGTCCAGGTGACTGGTTCCTGTCTTTGTGTTTAGAGTTTCTTGTTAGATACAACACGATGGGAGCCATTGCACTGCATGAGTCTGGTAGTGTAGTCTGGAGCTGAAGCACTGGTTTTTGAGTGATATGCTCTGGTATTAAGTGCAGTCTGGAAAGCTGGGCTTGGGTGTTAATCTCTGGGTCAGGAGATGGCTGCTGGTGCAGTACACTCACCAGCACAGTAGGACAATGAGAACTCGTAATTCCCTGCTGACATAACCTCCTGATGGGGTATTGGAGGTTGCTGCTTTAGCTGGTTCTCAGGTATGTTTTTATTGGAGGGTGATTGTTCAGCAGGTAAAGAAGATTCCTGCACTGTGCTGCCATTATGACCCCTGCCATAGCAGTGTCTAGCAGGGAATTATGACTGCTATATTTCCTCCTGTCAAGATAGCCTTGCAGTGAAATTCTTCCCACAGGAGAATGAATCCTGAACTAATCAATGGTTGAAAGAGAACTCAGAAATAATGTCCTTCAAGTTGTCCCAGAAGCTTTACAATCATTCCCAGCTGGGTAGCATTGATTTAGCAAGGTTGATCCAGCTCTTCATCTGATGCGTGGGTTGGAAGATGCTGTTTAATTCCTACCCCATCCCTTAAGATAGTGATGTTGTAGAATCATCCCTGCTGGTGCAATGAAATTTCATCAACCTCATGGAATAATTTGTTTATAGTCTGTCTTTGCAAAGTGTTTCACAGGTTCATTTTAATGGGCAATGAGTCAGCAGGTCCTGAGAGTCTGGATGGTTGGATTCTGTTCAGGTTCTGCCACTAAATCCCTTATACTCAGAGAGTGCCTCATGTCTGTTTCTTCAACTGCAAAATACCTGTTTTGATCCCAGTGTGATGGAGATTGATCTTTCAAAACATCACCGTTATCTTTAAACAGTTATAATAAAAAAAGAAATTATTACTGTTCCTTTTTTTAGCTCCAAGTGCTCCAATCAACTGGCGACGAGGAAAGCTGCTGGGCCAGGGTGCTTTTGGTCGGGTGTATTTGTGCTATGACGTGGACACAGGCAGAGAGCTTGCAGCTAAACAGGTCCAGTTTGACCCAGAGAGTCCTGAAACAAGCAAGGTAATTCTCATTGCAGCTTCTGAAATCCCTTATGCAAGTTTTGCAGATTCTGTAGAGCGCCTGTATCTGTCTGTCCTCGAGAGCTGGCACCATATTTCGTTTGTACTAGGGTTTCAAGCCATGTGGAGAGGAATAGGAGTCATTTAAAAATTACTTTTCCATATTATTAACTTCAGCCTGAAACTAAAAATCCATTTTCTGGCTTCATTTTTGGCTCTCCCTGCTCAGCCTTTTGGTTAGTTGCCAGGTTACTTGAGGAATACTAGACTGCCCTGTGTTCCTGGTTAGACATGGATGGGAATGAAACTAAACCCAGAAGGAACAGGACTTTTTTTTTCTTTTTTAAGCAAAAAGGCTGCATGCACTTGCAAAACCCACTTTCTGGGCTTATGTGGTAGGCCCTGTATCAAATGTATTAATTACCAATGTCCACTTCTGAATTCTCCCCGTCATTAAAACTAATCAAGAACAGTGATGTGACGACACATCAGAAACAGTGAAGATGGGAAGGGGCACCATGAAATTACAGGGTAGAACACGACTCCCTGCACAGTGGATGCAGCTGGAATAGCTCCTAGGTTCTTTGCTAGTGTTTTAACAATGTACCAGTTTCCCAATATTGAACAAATTCACTTTGAGCTGGAATAACTGAGCCATGAAGATGTAATTATTCTGATTTTTATGTGGTATATTGGTGCCAAGATAAGTCCTAACTTGGTAAGTTGTAAGTTATACCATGTCTCTGTTGTAAATCAGACAGTAACTCTGAGCCAAGGAGGAACAGGCTGGAATGTATTTTATTTTGAAGGCACTGAAACTCCAAACCTTAAACTATCAGTTGGCCCAATTAAGCAACTTCTTCTGGTCCCATGCATCTCTGCAGCAGTCAGGTCCTTGCTCTTGAAGAGAAGTGAATCTGGTACCTTCCAGTAGCAGGAGTGGAGAGAGTTAAGTGGGACTAATTTGGGGGAAACAGTTGTTCTTTTTTCCATAAGTCCTCGTGCTCTGGTACCTTTGATGTTCATTCTGTTCATTCCCTGAATTCAGCAAGAACCTGATACTTTTCCTGGGCAACAAACATCTCTGGTTCAGTCTGAAATTGTTGGATAGCCTTTTTGCCTTTGCACTACGATACCCTGTTGTCTGTGGCTGGAAAAAAGCAGAGAATCAGTTTCATGTGCATAGCTGCAGATTCTTTGAAGTACATGAGGAAGCTGTTCCCATGGTTGATTCAAGTAAAATCGTCAGTGTGAGTGAGGACTGGGTGACTGAAGAAGTTAAGAACTCTTAGCACCTGTAGTTTGCTCTCTAATGGGTTGACTTCTCTGCAGAAAGATTTCTAACAGTTCTGTAACTCTGAATTCACAGGTTTTTTTCATGATCTAAATTAACACTCGCTGCCCTCAGCTTAGTGGTGAGAAGTAAGGTTATGTCTGTGTTATGCATGAAAAATGCTTTCAAGCAACTTGACTAAAGCCATTCAGCTGACAGAATCAAGACAAGAAACAGTTTCTGGTACTAAATTCATATATGACACTGCCTGCGTTCTAACTGTGAAAGCTTCTGCACCAGTACTTACCTGCTTATTACACAGGAAGGATTAATGTGAAGCATTGGTAGCGTTTGCCTTTCCCAAAAGGTAGGGGAGCCAGTGCCATGGATTAGACTTCCTCAGTGTAGTAGTGGCACGGACAGACTGACTAGGATGGAGTATTTACTGGGGCCAGGACCTTATTTTCTCCTTCAACATCCATAGGAAGTGAGTGCCCTGGAGTGTGAAATTCAGCTGCTGAAGAATCTCCAGCACGAACGGATTGTTCAGTATTATGGCTGCTTACGGGATCGAGCCGAGAAGACCTTGACCATCTTCATGGAGTACATGCCAGGGGTAAGAGCTGAGCAGCACATTCACAGTTCATAAAGTCAGATGGGTGGTTTTGTTAGTTGGTTTCTTAATTGCTGTGATTATCCTAACTATGTAATCCACCTTAGGCCCTCTTAGGTATGACCCTTTCTCATACTGGCTTTATAATATCCCACTTCCTTTTTATTTATGCCCAAACCATGTCTTTGTTTTTTTTTCTTAGTGTCTGGTACTTGAAATACATTCTCTTCATTAGTCACTAACACCAGCTCTTTTCTTCAGTCTAAATTTGTTCTGACAAAGTACTTCAGAGGACTTGGGCTTGCTGAATTAGCAGAGTCATATAGTACAGCAAATCAGGCTAAAACTGACCCTGCAAAAAGGGAGACTTGACCCGGAGCAGTCTGCTGAACTATTTTATTGCTTGTCTTCACAAACAGTTGTACCAGCACAGCTCAAGGATGGAGGAAGCAGACAGAACCTCCTTAAGCTATTTTTGCTGTAAAGCATGTCCTTGCTTTTTCTTAAAAGGGGTTTCATAGAGCAAGAATGTCCGAGAGCCTCACAAAAGGGCTTTAGAAGAGGCCAGAATTCATCACGGTGGTGGTTGGGTGTATAACAGTCACAGCTCGTGGGAATTGAGTGGAGACTGTGAGATTTGTGGTCTGTCATCTCTTTGCCAATCAGTTCTGTTTGCTTTTGGCGCAGGGGTCAGTGAAAGACCAGCTGAAGGCTTATGGTGCTCTCACGGAGAATGTGACCCGGAAATACACTCGCCAGATCCTCGAGGGAGTCTCCTACCTTCACAGCAACATGATTGTGCACAGGGACATAAAGGGTGAGATCAGCTGGTGATTTATGTGTGTGCCACGTGCTAAAGGAACTCTGAAAAAAGAAGCCAAGCGTTAAGAATTCAGTATCCTGGCTGGGGCTTTGAACATTGCTTTGCTAAATTGTCCCTTTCTGGTCTCACATCCCTGTGCAGGGCTTAGAGAAGGCTGTGTTCTGGTCTGGGTAAGGGAAGTTGGGCTATTCTCTCAAGAGGACCTGAGAGTGTGGCAGTTGGTTGTAGTAAGGAAGACTGGAAGTCTTTTATTCTTAGGAACACTCCTCTGTAACTCCTCACCTTTCTCTCACACCCCAGCAAAATGAGGCTGAGCTGCCACTTGACTTGCACTGCCCCAAAGCACTCTCATTTCCCTGTGGATTCCCTTCTAATTTCCTCTCTGCTTGGCCAAAGTACCATTTCTCAGGTGGTAGGCATTCCAATTTCCACAAAAACTGTGCCTGCTCTTGACAGTCTGCTCACCTCAGGCTCTTGTCACTGTCCTGCCTCCTCTGTGTAAGAAACCTCTAATCTTCCATGTAGAGTCTGTGATTAGTCCTTAATCTTCCTCTTCCCACATAACCCCATGGAGCCAGCCAGTCTCCTTAAGAGTTAACATCAACAGATGTGGCAGACACCACACAAAGTTTTCTGTGCTCTGGAAGGACCAGGAGGGTTGCTCACTGCTGGAAAAATATCCTCTTGTTCCTGCCTATAAATCTTCATTGCATCCCCTCTAGGCTGGCAAAGGGTTCTTGAATAACACCTTGTGTACTGCTCACGTGGAGCTCTTTACCAAATGATTCCCTACCTGGTGGGTTATTCACTGGTTTGCACCCATCTCTAAGCCAAACTGTTAACTTGCCTCCAGGGTGCTGGGTGGACAGACTCATCATTCTGAATTTAGCTCTTCTGGTGAGGACACGAAGTGACAAACCTATCTCCCAGCAGAAGGAGTTCACATAGGCATAAACCAGATCATGGCAACACAGTGTTCTTGATCTTATTGTGGCTTTGGAGGAAGAATTGGTTTTGGTGTCTAAGCCTTAGTTTGTGTCCACATACAAGCTAAGCTCTTTAAGTTTGCCTTTTTTCCCTGGTGCTTCATGTTCAGGACATCTGACCAAGTAAAGTGGAGATTGACTTGTTTATTGTAGGAGTTCAAAGTGGTTTAATTAGCTACATCTGTTACCCAGCTGACCAGAAAGCAATGGTTATTCTCGCCAAAGCAGCATCCTAATAAAATTCTTCTCTACACAGCTCTGTACTATCTGAGCCCCTGGCCTGGGGGCCCTGCATAGGCTGTCTGAGCTGTTTACAGGCAATGTAACAATGATGGTGCTGACTCAGCTCTCATTTCCCTTCCCCCTTCACTTCCTTGTGCTTTTCCCCTGAAGTTTTTCCCATTTGCAGCCATTAGCACTTGGCTTGTCTACAGCCTGAAATGAAGAAGTGATGTTCTGCAGGTCACCTGAGGCTCAGTGGGGAAAAAGCCATACCATGAGCAGGGGTATTTCTGTGTTGGATATCATCTCCGTAGGCTGTGGATCCAACAGCTGGATTGCATGAAAACAGCTGTCTCAATTCTTTGTTTTTTTGTCCAGGAGCCAATATTCTCCGTGACTCTGCTGGGAATGTGAAGCTTGGGGACTTTGGGGCCAGCAAACGGCTGCAGACAATCTGTATGTCTGGAACAGGCATCCGCTCTGTCACTGGCACACCATATTGGATGAGCCCGGAGGTGATCAGCGGAGAAGGCTATGGAAGAAAAGCAGACGTATGGTGAGACTTGAACTTTCTGTCCATAGATCAATTTACAGCTTTTCTGGAGCAAGATCAGACATAACACATTCTGTCATCCATACATCCAGAATCAGATTTTGTCTGGACCAAAAGTTGAAGGCGAAGTGTAGTAGTTGATTTGGACTCGAGGCATGACCTGCTGCAGGCTGTGCTATGCAATGTCAACACACAATTCCTCATTTAACTTTTCAGGAATAATTCCCACTCACTCCTACCTCAAACTGATAGCAATAGCTGATTTTCTGACTTGTATGAGCTTTCCATCCTCCTTCTAACCCTTCTGAGAGACCGAAGGTTGTTTAGGGAGAGGCTGTTCATTTGCTTATAAAATAAGAGGTATGTTTATAACATGCTGGAAATGATGGAGTAGAATTTGAGCTTTAAAGGAAAGATGCCCAAACCTGGAATAACACAAAAGATACAGGTCAGATCAGAGGTGATCTGAAGTATGCATCAATGGAAACTGTAGCCATGCTATTATTGGCATAGCCAAGAAAAAGCCTCTATCAAGAGGAAAGAGCAAAATGGTCCTGTGTCAAAATGTTAGTTTTGGAGGCCTTTAAGAGGTGAGAATATAAAACTGACCCAAACGACAGCGACAAAAGGTAGGTTTGTCTCTCCACAGTAAATCAGGGCCTGTGCTGTTTCCTGTACAAGCAGCGAGTGGAAATACAGCTGAAATGGGTCTCGTCTGCAAAGAGTTAAGTTCTGCAGACTCTCCCAGTTGGGATGCTTGGGGAGAGAATGGAGCACGTGCCCTTCCCTCTGGGTCGATGCAGTTGTGGATTTCCTCTTGGTGCTGACATGGGCCCATTCCCATCAAAGAGATGCTGCCGTTGGCCGGGCTCCAGTTCCTACAATCCCAATCATTATTTAGGGGGGTCAGAATTTTCCAGCGTTGGTCCCAGGGTGGATGTGTATGGCCGAGAGGCTCAAAGACGTAACAAATCCAACCACCTGGCTTTCCGCCACCGCTGCAGGCCCCTCTCCAATTTTCTTTTTCCTAAATAGCAGAGTATGTGAGCTATTTGTTATTGCTGGAGTGACTTGACATGAAAAACATTCTTGCTGTTTGCTGAATATCTTAAAGAAACCGGATCTGCTTAAACGGTATAAATCAGTCTAAACAATAATATATCCCTGCTTGCTCTTGAGCAAACCCCCAGCACTTCAGCACACATGGTTTGCATTTTCTGTACTCTTTCCTAGCGAGTCTTAAATGGCTGGAAACCAGTGTAAAATTCTCACGTTGGATTTTAAACCTCGTCAAGAAATCATTTCTTGCATATTCACTGGATTTAATTCCTTTCCTTCCTCATCTTGGTGCAAGTCTGCCTCTGAAAATGTCTTTGCTTTGCTTTTCACTTCAAAAGAGGGTTTAGTTTAAAGGTGGAAGAGGCAATCTTGCCTTTTTAATGGAACGATGTGATCGAAACACAGGACTGGATATTAGAAGTTTACTAACTGCTTTTGCTTAATCTGTAGCCTACAGGAAGCAATTAATCCTTTTTGAATAAAAACCAATCACTGCAGCACTACAGAAAACCCATCTTTGCTGTGAAAGTGTTGGTGTCATGCTCGCTACGGAAAGGTGGCTCAGCCATGTCCATCCCCATAATCACATTCTTGCCTTGAATTAACCTGCAGAGCCCCATTAACTTCAGGATTTTTGCCTGGATGTAATGACTCATCTGCCCTTCTGGTGTTTTAACTCACTGCCTTCTCAGTTCAGAGCTGTGAAGACTTTCATTATTTTTTGATGTCTAAGGTGGTTGGTTTCTTGTGAAGTGGAGATATTGGGGGGTTTTTTCCCCACGTGGGCATATTTTTATATACTTTATATACCTTGCAACTCAGCAAGTGCCTTTGAGATAGAACGGTGGCAGCAGCACCTGAAATACCATCAAGGTCAAGTGGTGCCTTCAGGGACATGTAATGTGCACTTCTTGTCCCCTCTTGATGCAGATGTTCACTGAGAGTAGGATTGAGCCAAGGAGAGCTGGACAGATGGCACTTTACTGCTAGGCTGAGAGCAGTAAAAGCAGCGACGTTGGCTGGTCTGGCTCCAAATCCATGTGGATGTGAGGTTTGCTGAGCACAGATCCATTCTGTAGCTGTTTTCAGAGCAGAGCTGTACCTTGATGTTGGCAGCTTGGGAGTTCTCGCTGAGCACTGCGTTATCGTGTGAGTCGATTCTCACTCTCTTTTCTTTCCCTCTGCTTCCCCAGGAGCCTCGGTTGTACTGTTGTGGAAATGCTGACAGAGAAACCACCCTGGGCAGAGTACGAAGCCATGGCAGCCATTTTCAAAATTGCCACCCAACCAACCAACCCCCAGCTCCCCTCCCACATATCAGAACATTGCCGGGACTTTCTAAAGCAGATCTTTGTGGAAGCCAGGCACAGACCCTCTGCTGAAGAGCTGCTCAGACACCAGTTTGCACAGCTCCAGTACTGAATTACCTCCCTTGCTAGCAGCTCCTGCTGGGCTTTCGGTGCCCCGTCTGGTCTAGTTGTGGTGCTGCATCTTCAAAATGCCAACTCAGCCGTCCTAGTCCTTTGGGGAAGTGATGCCAAGGAACCTAGGGTCTGCTCTTGTGCCTGATACCTTGTTTGCTGGACTAATGTTTATTCTACCAACAGCTGTCCAAACAGAGCTGCATTTTTGCCCTGGTTACCTTGATGTGAAATCGCAGCTGGCTGCATGTTTTCTGCAGGCTCGAGAATGGGAAATCGGAAGGTGTCTCACTGGTCCAAATCTGATCCAAAGTGAGAACTGGAAGAGCTACACTCTTCAGAACTCTGCAACAACCATCCAGACCAGCTCTCTGCGTGTGGGTCGCTGTTTTCCAGACTGCCAGGGCTTTAGAGGCATCGATAGTACATGAACCCAGCAAAAAGCCATGTGTCATTGAGCATGCGCTCGCTATATGATTATATATTTTTCTTCTTAAGTATTCAGCATCTGAAGGTGTTCAGAAAATATTGATTCAAAAGTATGTGAATAGTGTTATTTTATAATGAAACCGTGGATTTTTGGGGTGGGGGTAAGGGGAGGTCTTTCTAGCTAAATGTCAGGATAATCAGAGAAGCTTCAGCAGAATGCAATCACTTTGGGGCCTGAGATTAGGGCTCTCCCACTGACATTAGAAAATCCAGAGCCTGATTTCCAAGGCTTGATCTGTCCTAGCGTTCAGTGTCGGTTAGTTTGTGTCCTCATAGCCAACAAATCTGTGCTCCTGCTTCATCTCCCTGGGACTGCTGGGTCTAAACAAAACCCTTCTGGAAGGGAGTTCTGCGGAACAGCTTTCTGTTGCACCTATCTTTTTGGCTGGTAACTTCTTACCATCCCTTAAACCAAAGATAGTTCCATCTGGTGCCCAGGAATTGACTTCAGGAAAAGCTTTTGTTTCTTTGAGGACCTGGCCTAATGGAAAATTGAGGTTTTTCATGGGGAGAATTTGCTGGACACTGGTTTTGCTTGTGCACAGTAAGTTAGAAGGAGCTCAGCCCTTCAGGATATGTGTTTTGTTTTACAGGAGTTTAAGGTTTCCATAAAATTAGGGTCCTGTTTCAAATAAGCTTTACACAGTGAACCAGAGAGAACATTTGGAGATCCCCACGCAGGTACCAGCAAAATGGATCCACGTGGGTTTTGCATTTGGAAGGTGCCACACCTCTGAGAACTGAGCTCCTGACGGTTCACTGGCCTCAAAGACTGTGTTGATTTGGGTGCCAATAGTCCTTATTTCACTCGTAGAAGACCAGCAGTTCTTAAGTGGATTCGTGGAATAATTACAAGTTCCCTGTGTGAAATGAAATTAAGGAAAGCAAATGTATGATTAGCTAAAATATTGCTTTATAGAGCAACACTAAAGGTGGTCTGCTCTTGTATTGGAAACTGTGTTAAGGGTCCACATGCCTCCACTCCTCCCCCCCAAAGAAAACTTGAAAATTGCTTTCATAATGCAGTAAAATGAACAGTTTTAAGTGAATGCTCATAGCAGGAAAAGGCAAGTTTTAATGAAACCAAGCTCCTCGATAAATAATGTGTTTAATTAGAAGAGGAAAAAGAACCTAAAGAACCCCAAACAACCAAAAGCCCTGGAAGGGTTTAACAATCTGAAGTGGTTTTTCTGTGCCAAACTCAGAGCAACGTGTCTTCAGTGAAAGCAAGCTAGTCCAGGCTCTCCTGCACTACTACATGGATGCACTGTTCAGGTTGCAGGCACTTAGGGGGATATCTTTTATGAAAGCCCTTGTCCCATAATTTATTTAATTCTAGTGAGAGCACTTCTATTGATCTTTCCCAAACCTGGAACTTGACTCAAAATTGTCAAGACACATGGCCTGACTTTTGGCCTGCACTTCACTGTCGCTTGCACAGAAGGGAGGTGAGGGTCTGACACTACTACTCTTGTTTTAGGGAGCATTTCACACGGCTTCACTGTGGTGTAAACGGCTGCGTGTGCTGCAGAGGGATGTGAAATCATTCCTGTAGTCTCGATGACAGAAGTAGGGTGGTCAGCACTCCCGTGGAGCCCGGTAGCACTCTTCAAGCCTTGCAGCTAGCACCTAAATATACCAAAGATTGGAATCTTTTATTCGTCACACTTTACCCTGCAGACGTCCAGCAGCAATCAAGAGTGTGGTGATCCTGTCTGCAGAGGTTTCCCTCTACCCTTGGCTTGTCCTCACCAAATTACCACCTTCCTTTCCTTGTTATCCACACGTTGTGCATTTGGGAGAGAACAGGGCATGAGGAAGTGGTGTAACTTTTAATGTTTTGAAGCAACTAAATCCTCAGGATCTGTTGTGGCTTTTACCTCATCTGCGTCACGGAAGGCTGTTCCAGAGCAGAGCAAAGAGCATCATGGACTGATGGGCTCAGTCCTCTCCCCACCAGAGCTTCTGGTCCTTCCCACCACCTATGCTGAAATGTGCCTACTCTGTGTATACACTTGTATTTCAGTCTGTATTAATGAAAGTCAATAGCAATTTGTACAGTGACAGAGAACACGGGGTGCCAGCTTGGACTTTCTTGTATTCCAGTACCTGACCCAATGCCACCCGTTCGGCACAGGAACAAGCCAAAGCATTACTTGTATGTTTGGAGATGCACTTTTATGAATGTAGTTTATATCGCTCTTTTTTAGCTCTTTTTACATCATGTAAACGGTGATGCCTCATACTTTTTTTTTTTATTTATATCGTAAAAGATCATATTTGGTGATTTTTATATATATCGACTGTTACGGGGTGGGGGGGGGAGGATGGGGAAATAAATTTGACGCCTTTATGAATTTAAAAAGGAAAAAAAAGCAGCTGGTTTTGCAGAGAATTTGCTGATGGTTTATAACGAGTAGAGCCAAGCCAAAATGCATCCTTTGTTTCCTCACAGCCCTCTTGATTATGGAAAAGGAAGATCTGGATTCCTAAGTTCTCTGCTACGCTGAATAAGCATGGGGCCAGCTCTCATACTACAGGCTCTTAACACAGCCCTGGCAGCAAAAAAAAAGATTCAAGTGGACATAAATGTAATTATACCTCTAAATTGAATTACATCTGGCCTCTTTATCCTGGCAGAAATGGGAAAAAAAAAACCTGGGAGTTTAGGGGAGAGTGGAATAGGAGTGCCAGGCTAACAATAAGCTATTGTGTCCATTCCAGATGTCATATTATGTTTTCTGCTGTTCCTTCCAGGGAGGGATATATAGTGAATATTGAACATTGGGATCCTTGATGGAAGGTGCTGCAGAAATGGAGAATATTCTGTTTAGAGAAAAATATTTTGTAGGAGTCCATTATCCTGAAACAGTTGAAACTGAGCAGGAAAATGTCTGAGACTCCCATCAGAGAGGAACTTGGGGGAATGGGGGATTTGGCTGTCCCTGAGCTTGTTAGGAAACAAACTGTCAGCATTTTGGTCTTGGTGTGACGATTCTGTGCATTCCAGGTTATTTGCTTGTTCTCCAGTAAATCTGATCTTTGCCTGTTCTAGTGGCAGTAGATTGCAGCAATTTGGATTTATTATTATTTTTTTCGTATTTTTGGAGTAGTATTCCAAAGGGTCCAAACAGTTCCCGTTGCCATTAATTAGCAAAGCAAACTGACTGAGAGGGAAATTGGTACCTGCTTAGGTGACAGTTGTTATTTCCAAGTGCCCAGAGAGCCAGGATAACTTGTGAAACCTCAGTAAATCCAGAGCTCAGCTGTCCATGCTTTCTCTGGTAGGCAAAGGACAGATACTTAGAGCTGTACAGGGAGGCTGAATGAGATCCCAGTGACTGGTGCTTAGGTTAATAGCTGCTGGATGGAAAGGTTTTGTATTTTTGAGTACATACAGTCCTGTGGCTGTCACCTTGGTACCTGCCCTTGGAGCTGGGACTATTCAGTCTTTAGTTTTCAGACAAAGATAGGTGTCCTCTGCGGTTTAATGGTGTTTGGGCTTCAGGTCTTTAAACCCCAGCCTTGTTTAGGAGCAAATCTCACTGAGCAGCTTTGAATTTCCCAGTTAGAAAAGGTAGATGTGCCTAAGGGGCAGTTCAGAAATGAAGAAGAGAACTTCATGGTCTGTCAGTACCTGTGTAGAGCAGGGAGAAATCGCTTTAACCTGGATTGTGCAGAAGACCTTGAACCCAGTAGTCTATATATACCGACCGGGGGCTTGCAGTGCAAAGCCAGGCCAATGTATCATTTTATTTACAATAAAATTATCATTTATATGAAAGCCCTTTTGGTGGTTGTTTGTAACAGTGTCTCCTGCTTCCTGTGTAAGCGATGCCTCAGGATAAGTAAGACAATTAACCTGTTCTCCTTCTAACCAAAGACTGGAACTGAAGGAGGAAATTTTTCCTTTCAGGAATTTATTCTTGGGGACAGATGGAGAAGTGTCCCATTGGTGAGGCATTGCTTCTTGGATAAGGTAAGTGTGTGTCCTCTACAAGGCTGCCTCTCAGAAAGGTCACATCCATCCATTCTCGCTCTTCAAAGAGAGGTAGAATGGCTCCATCCCTCTGTTAATGTGTAAAAATAGCAAGATCTTCATTTCATCTCGCAGGAGAGTAGCTGGGCTGGTTTATTGGATTTTCATGTGGAGATCCTACTGATGGAGAGCAGGAGCTGAGGTTTCCATTTGGATTTTGCTGTGGTGGTGAGTTCTTTACTCCAGGTCTTGATCTGTAAATGTTCTGATTCACCAGTGCCTAACAGGGTGGGGTCATCAGGTGGGGAGAAGGCAGTTGGTAACAAGACCAAGGAGGAGGTGGTTTGTATGATGATGTCTGATTCCCTGCTGTGTTTTGCTTCAGCTGGGAACTCTAGGGAATACCGTGGAGTAGCTTGCTGAGGGGGTAACTCCAGCTCTAGCTCATGAAACTCAGGCTGCTTGAAAATGTATTTACTCTAAATACCTGCAGTTGAAGGTTCCCGAATTGTTTCTCCTTTGAATGTGTTGTCCAGTCACTTTAGAAAGCAAAAATGGGGAGAAGACACTGGACTTCAGACAAATGGGAGGTATCAGGAGCTTGGTTTCCAGAAATGAAACCTCCCAGCAGAAGTGGAGGAATCTGGGTAGCCTTGCATTGAGCGTGCTAGGGATTTGGGACAGGATAAACTTTGCTGTCCCAGGGTAGGGCAAGGGAATGGGTAACCACTTTTCCAAAGATTTCCAGGCTTCATTTTTTTTTCCAGCATGCTATCCTAGGAAAGCACAGAAATAGTGCTCTTGTAAAATTCGTCTACACTACTTGCTGAAATGCTCATTTTTTCCTGGTGCTGCTGTGCCTGTTTATGCAGCTCCTGGTCTGCAGAGTCACAGACACTTAAGTGGCAGTTGGAATGCCACCGTGGTCCCTTGAGATCCTGGCTCCCCCACAACCTGCCCTCTAATCACCTTTTCCCAGGCCGCAGTACAGCTAGTTGCTATGTCAATTAAACACTGAAATATTTGTTAATGTAAAATATGAACATGAAAGAATAAGTGAGCTAACGAGCTGATGCAATAGAAACCCCTGCACATGAAACGAGTCCATGTGTGGTGCTTGTGTGCTGCTCCAGAACAGATGAGAACCAGACCACTGAGAGTGTCCCAGAACAAAAATGTGTGGAATCAGAAATAACCACCTCCCGCTGCTTCCCAACACCCTCCTTGTGTGTGCTAGAACCTGCAAATCCTGCCTGTGCTGCAGGAAGAACTTAGAAACTGTTACCTTGACTTGAGGAGCTTTCCCAAAGCCTTCATTCTCCTCTCCACTAAGAATGTTCAGTGGTAACGTTTGCTTTGTGAACATGAGATTCACATCTTAGGGCTATATGATCGTATTTTTTTCTCCTGGACTCCCCTCCCACTCACCCCATAGTAGCTCTGTAGTAGCTCTGTAGTAGCTCTGTAAATACATTCTGTAAATACATTCTGCTTTGTGAACATGAGATTCACATCTTAGGGCTATATGATGGTATTTTTTTCTCCTGGACTCCCCTCCCACTCGCCCCTNTGTAAATACATTCTGTAAATACATTCTGTAAATACAGAGTGTGTGAGCCTGGCTTGAACCTCCACCATCCCAGTCCATAGGTAGTGGTTGAGCTGGGAGAGGGAAATGTCTGCAGACTGGGATTGAAGATGGGAATGATCAGCCAGGAAACACCAAAAGAAACACAGCTAAAAACCTCTACTGCCTTTTCTATTTCTGTTGTGTTCTTGGCATAGTGTGCCCTGGGGAAGGTGAGTTAAGGTGCATTTCCTCTTTAAAACCAGTTCTGAAGCAGGTATAATTTAAAAGCTCTGAAGAGGTTGGCTATACTAGACTGCTGTGGCTCCTTCTAGTAGGACAATAAAGTCTAAACTAGGAACAATGTTTTCTGGATTTAATATTGCTTGGGTGTGGGTGTATTGCATTATATCCAGGAAATGCTGGCACGGTTAGCTGTCATGTCACTTGTTCTTCGGGTGTTGATCTCTGCCTAGTGCTCTGTCTTGTCCAAAACTGGACATCTGGATGGTATGGATGGATATGGATTCTCACTGATTTCTTCCCAAAACAGTGTTTATTAAGTGAATATGTTGGCTTGAATTTTTAGGGGTTGGAAGAGGTCCTTTCTTGAGCTCAAAGGCAGGTTGGTAATGAAAGCCTCGTGCTTGCATGGAAATGCAAAAGTGAATTGTGGTGTGTGTAGTACAAATAGAGGTTATTTGTTGCTCCTCAGTTATATTGTTGCTTTGGTGGCAAGACCAGATCTGCACTTGGGAGGAGAGGAAGTGCAGGTGGCAGTGTCCCATTCTCTGTGCTTCAGATTAAGGGCTGGTTTAGGTCTTGCACAGTGATCAATACACCCTGGAACAGCCCTTGTGCTGTTCTTGAGCTCTCGCTGCATTGCCTTGAAGCCCAAGGGAGCTGTATCACCCTCTGCTTTGGCTGCAACTTTTGCTGCTTCTCTGGCTCCACTGTGCGGGAGCAGCAGAAAGAAGCCCCAACAGGGACCAGATCATGACTTGAACTTTAAGTAGTTCATCTCAACTGGGTGTAAGCTGTGTGCAGCGTTCTCGAGCAGGTTGCAGGCAGTATCTTATCTCCCTGCCTCTTCCTTTGCTTGCCAAATGCTTCTTCCTGAACTCAGCTGTCTGAGCAGCTTCTGTCTCCATATCTCCCTGAACCATCTTTGTCCAGGCTGGCTGGGGTGCTGCTGTGCACTGCTGCTCAGCCTCAGCAGGGGGAGTGCAGAATGCTTCCCCCACGGCTCAAAGCTGGTGCCTGGCTTCTGGCCACACAAATTCCAAATAAAAAGCTTATAATAATGTTTGGCAGCTATATATATGCTGAGAACCTGGGGTTCGAACCTGACAGGACGAGAGGAAATGGCCTCAAGTTCCATCAGGGGAAGTTTAGGTTGGAGATTAGGAAGAAGTTCTTTACTGGGAGGGTGGTTGGGCACTGGAATGGGCTGCCCAGGGAGGTGGTGGAGTCACCGTCCCTGGGGGTGTTCAAAAAACGGGTTGATGAGGCACTTGAGGCCATGGTCTGATGGTCTAATGGTTAGGAATAGGATGGGATAAAGGTTGGACTTGATGACCCTGGAGGTCCCTTCCAACCAGAATGATTCTATGATCAATGAGAGTTTGCTGCACCCATATGGTCACAGGAACTTGAGTTGGTGGAGAGTGGTGAGCGCTGCTGTCTTTAGACAAGATCTCAAATGTCAGCTTTTGGAAGGAAGGACAGAAATGGAACATAATTCTTCTTGCTTAATGTTCTTTTTTTAAAAAAACCTGAAAACCCAACATTTAAAAGCTGTTTTTTTCCTCCCCTACCCCAAAATCATCTGGTATTGTTAAAAACGCTTTGTATGGGTGCAGAAAAGAGCAGCAGCCTGCTGGGGTGAGGGGATCAGGAAGTGAGGCCAGCAAGAAACAGGAACTGAGACCAAGGAGTCTGCTTTCATTTTCTACAGCAGCCTTAGGAAGGAAGGGGCCACAACCCCAGCGGCATCACGAGACCCTCACCGCAGGGCAGCCACCACTTGCTCTCTGGGTGATGGCAGTGGAGGCTGCAGGGCTGAGCAGGAAGCAGCTTCTGTCGTGGTGTGAACCTGCTGCCATCGTGTTGGTGTGAGGAGGAGTTGGCAGCACCTGAGTGGTGGGGACAGTTAAAGCACTTGGTGAGGCTGAAGCTCGCTTGGAGCCTCCCCAGAGTCTGCGTGTGCGGTCCCTGCTGTGCTGGCAGTGTAAATCCCCACTCAGAGGAGCTGACAAAAAAGCCCTGAAGTAAAAAGGAGAAATAAGTTGGCCAAGAGGAGGGACACCAGGCTCCTGGGGACATCCAACATGTGTCTTCCCTGAGCTCAGGTGTGCCTGCAGCCAGCTTTGCCAGTGAAGGAGAGCTGCAGAGATGCTGCCTGGCTGTTGGGCGCACCCAGAGCCCTGGAAGGACTCGTACCAAATGACCTGGGTCAAGAACACATCACTGTCTCCATACGTACCCTGTGTTCCTCTCAGAGTCCTATGGACTCCCATACCTGAGTTTATTCCACATTTCAATCCTTAACTCCTGTTTCCAGGGCTGGCTGTGTCTGGATTCTCCCAGACAGGACGTGCTCAGTGGGAGCTGGTGGTATCAGTCCGTGATGGAACAAGGGCTCCTGCTCTTGACATCAAAGGCTGTTGCTCTGCTGTGTGGGCTCTGAAAAGCCTTATTCCTGTAGCATTTGAAAGATACAGGATTCCTGAATGCTTACTCATTCAAGCTAGTCCTAAAAACTGTGTGTGGAGGAAGGAGGTAAATAATAATTAAAACCAGACTCACCTACTTCCCCTCGTTTCACTGCCTCAGGCTCTCCAGCCTGGGGATCTTGTCGGGCTCATTAATCTGTGTGGACTATGCTGTCCAAACCTGACAGCTCAGCAGATGGGGCTGATCCAAACCAGCCCTTGTATTGCCCCAGCCAGCCCAGCTCTGCTGTCTGTCCTGCCCATGGCAGAGCAAACTGAGCCAGCGCCTGCTCGCGGAGTCAGGGCACGGTGTTTATTGATATGGAGTGGGAAGCGAGTAAGCCACAAAATGTGTGCAGGATGGGGAATTCCCTTTGAGGGTGGTCTGGGCTCCGTGTGGTTACAGCTGGGATGTGTAGCTCATGGGGTAGTAAAGCTGTTGTTGGAAATCCTGGGTTCAGTCCCTAAAGGCCAGGTCTGCCTTGGCCATAACATTACATATGTATGCAGAGATACTGGCTTCATCCTGCATGGGGAGAGGCTCTTTGTGCAGTAACAGGGCAGTGAAAGGCAGACCTGACCACTGCTCCCACCTCCCCACACCCCCGGGAACACAGGATGAGACAGGAAAGGTTCAGAAACCTTGTATTACAAAAATAAAAGAGTGCATGGCAGAGTGTCACGCGTGAAGCTGCCACGCCAAGCTCCAGCGCAGAACGTACCAATAAAAGGCAAATATAAAAAAGACACAAACTGTTGAACAGTCGCAGGGCAACATCCTTAAGGCTGAACAATCCCAGCTGAACTGAGCTGATGTAAACCAAGGATCCTTCTTATTCGGGGCCCCAGCACGGCAGGACTGGTGTGGCAGGAGCTGGGAGCTCTGCTGTGACTTCCAGGCTGGGCTAAGCCCCCAGGTCATCTCCCTTGCCATGGTGGCAGGCCTGGATGAACAGGGCTGGGGTTCCCATGGGGGCAAGTGCTTCTGGTCTGATCTCAACAGTGAGAGGGCTTCAGGTCAGGGAGCTCTACCCCAGTCACCTCTGCCCTGTCCGTATGGACCTCTCTAAGCATCCTCCAAAGGGCCGTGCCACCCTTCCCTTCCCTCCCACAGCCCTTGGGTCCCCTTTGCTTTACATCAGCTCAGTTAGCCCCGGCTCAGCGCTGCTCCGTGCCCTCTGCTGGGCTCCAGGGGAGGGTGGGCTGGCCCTGCTCATGCCGACTTGGTCCCGCTCTCCACCTCCTTGTGCACCCACAGCTCCTTGTGCTGCTTGCGCCCGAAGCCCTCGTCGTAGTTGCCTTTGCTCTTGAAGAGCTGCTGGAAGTGGGGCTTGCAGTAGAACTCCCCGTGGAGCGCGGCGTAGCTGCCCAGGCTGGGGGGGCAGAGCAGGGTTAGCTGGGCATGGGGCCTTGGCTGCAGGCTGACAGGGGGTTGTGGGGCTCAGGGGCACTGGGACAGGGAGGGAGGAGGGGAACATGCAAGAGGGGACCCTTAGAAAGGGCTGACTGCCCTCTCCAGCCAGCTCGGGATGTTGGGGGCTGCTCTGAGCAACCTTAAAGATCTGTGAAGAACGGGGGGTCCTGCAGGGGGTCCTTCAACAAACGGGTTGATGAGGCACTTGAGGCCATGGTCTAATGGTCCAATGGTTAGCAATATGATGGGATAAAGGTTGGACTTGTTGACCCTGGAGGTCCCTTCCAACCATAATGATTCTGTGATTCTATGCAGGGCAGCTCAGCCTTGGCTCTGTGTCATCCATCCAGGAGAAAGCTGTGGCTCAGCTCTGTGTTACTTTGGAGGGATAAAACCCCTTTATCCACACCAGGTGGGATTTAGCTGAGACTTGGGGGCAGAAAAGCCCATTTTTTTTGCTGTGATGAGTGGGTTGGGGGTCTTTAGCTACCCTACAAGAGGAGGAAGGGGCATGGTGGGTGTGTGGGTGCACTGTTTGGAAGGGCTCCCCCACCCAGGCCAGGCAGAGGGGGGGTGACACCCGCCCAGCCAGCAGGGCTCACCTCAGCTTGGTGTGGCAGTGCTTGCAGCAGAAGCAGGTGTTGTGGAAGACTGATTTATCTGCCACCAGGCGCTCCATGGGGTAGACGGTTTTCTGGCAGGCAGTGCACATCTCCTTCACTTGTGCCTTCAGGCTGAAGGACTGGGCAAGGGGAGACCAAGGGGAGAAAGGGTGAGGAAGGGGTTTGGGGGATGCTGTGCCCTCTTCCCTAACATCCATGCTGCCATTTGTGAAGCAGCCCTGTCTCCCCTCACCCTCCCTGCACTGCCCCACTGGTGCTGGGCTGGATTGGTGCTTGGCCCTGAGGCTCTGGGTCCTTCCCCCCTCACCAGGAACCAGTAGGATGTGGTAAAATTGCAGGTACCTTGGAGCGCTGCACCGTGCTGCCTCCTGAGTTGTTCTTTGCCTCCTAAGAAGGGGAGAAATCAAAATGAGAGCCTGGACTGGCAAAGCTGGTGCTGAGCTGTGCTTACAGAGGAGCTGCAGAGGATGGGTGCAGGATCTTGGCGCACACCAACAGCCTCTGCCTGGCTGGGACACGTGGTGACCCTCTCTGAACTCGCTTGCCCAGAGGCCATGACCACCACCAGGCCCTTTATACACCAGTTACTTCCCATGCTATGGTGCTTTACCCAAAGAGAAGAGAAAGGGCTTTGTAGAGCTGCTGCTGCACAAGCTCCTGGCAAAGCCCCTGTGACCTGTGCTGGTGCATCCTCACTCCCTGGCTTATGCACCTACTACCAGCAGCTCTGCTTTGGTGTGAGGTGCTGCTCATGCTCCTTCTAGCCAACATTCACCCCACAGGGCTGGAGAGTGATAATGAACCCTTCTCTTGCTGGAGGCACAGAGGGTGATGCTGCCAGTGTGGGTCTTTTCCTGCAGTGGGGGAGTGTGGTAGATTGCCAGTTACCCCATGGTGTAACTGGGGTGCCCCTCGCTGTCATGGGGCACGCTGTGCTGGTTGCCTCTGAGCAGATGTTTTGTTTGGGTTCCTCTGCTGGCCCTGTTATCAGCCCAGTTATCAGCCCCATCATGCTGCTGGGCTGCACAGGAAACGCCTGTGCTGTGCAACCAGATCAAAAACCCTCCTGAGTCCCTGCAGGCTTCGTGTGTGTGTGTGTGTGAAGAGCAAGCAGGGTGGTGGGGCACGGTTGGAGCTGCAGACCTGCTCCATGGCATCCTGCAGCTTGGTGTGGGGAAGGACAGATGGTAATGGGACCCTGCAGCTGCATTGGGAGCAACAGGACGGAGAGATCCAAACTGCTGAGGTGCCTGCAGCTCTGCCCCCAGGGTTTCAGAGCAGGGTCTCAATGCACGCTCACCCATCTGCAGCTGCAACATCTCATCTCCTCCCAGATCCCCCCCAGCCCTCCCCCCCTTGCCCTGCAGTACTGCACCTTCCTAAGCTGGCTGGCTGCACAGGCACCTACCTGCTGGGTCCCAGGCAGCCACCTATGAGTATTTTAGCCTTTGCACTGATGAAAATGCTCCCTTTTTCTTTCAAACAGGGATAACCACGCTTTTAGCAAGGTGGACCAGCCAGGGCCACTTTACAACAGACTGACTCACCCTCCCTGCTGGTTGTTCCCAAGGCTGGGGCAGTGTGACACCAAACATCACCCCACTGCCTCCTTAGCCTCCCTCCTGCTGCTGGTTTGGCTCTACTTGGCCAGCACTGCCCCTTCTCTCTGCCCCCAGGCTGATTTTTCCATCCCAGTTTCTCCCCATCATTTCTCCTTTGTATTTTTGGGAGCAGTTTGTCCAAGAGGTGCACAGGAAACTCTCACTTCGCTGCGCTGCCTCTTCAGATGTTTCCCAGCTGCTCTCATTGACTGAGGTCAGGGACGTGATTTTCCTCTCACTCCCACAAGGCTGGAACATCAAGCCAAAGTCAACAGAGAGCCATGGGCAGCGGGGAGACTCGGGCTGTGTAAGACCAGTTGCATCCCTTGGCACTGGTAAAACAACCGCAGGTGCTCTCCTGGGGTTAGGATTTAATACGCTGTTTCCAGGCTCAGCTGACCAAAGCTAAGGAAAAAGCTGCCTCTTTGGAGCTGGAATACATCCGTTCCCAAGGCTACAGGCACTCCTCCATTGCTCGTCACTTCTCGGCAGCCTCCTGGCTCCGAGCAGGCACGCTATCTAGTTCATATCTGATATATCCTCCCTCGGGGAAGGGCCATATCCTGTCCCAGCAGGAGATGTTCTTGAGCCTTTATGTTTTTCCATCTCCAATCACTCCAATCCTAAGCAGCTCGCATGCTCTCAATTGTGCTCGTGGAAAGCCATGGAAACACAAACAAACAGAGACAAGAGCAGGGTGAGCAGCTCTGTATGGACCAGAGCCTGGGCGCTGGCCTTGCAGTGTGCTCAGCAAACAGCACCTTCTGCTGGAACATTCCCATCCCCAGTTCTGTTGCTTGAGTAGCAGTGACTGTGCCTTTGATCACCCTAAAATGTCAAGTCTGGGATACAGCTTCTGTACACAACCCCTCCCACCCCTTAGAACCAAAACCCTGGTTGAAATCCTCATGCAAACCACGGGGGATGCTACGTACGTGAGTTGGGGGTGGGCTGGCAGGTCCCGTGGCCTGGAACATGGTTTCTTCTCCCCCTGTGTCTATTTAATCCTGAGCTTGAAGTCTGTGGGCCGATGTTCCCTGGGGAGGTGTTTAAGACAGACCTCTTGCAACACCTGGAAAGGAAATGTCAACAGGAGCGTGGCTGGTTTTGTCACCCCAACCCCAGCTCTGCAGGAGCTGCTGTGTGACAGCAGCGTGCTCAAAGCTTCCTCCAAGGGGTCAGTGCAGCCTCTGGGGTCTAGGGATTTCTTGAGGGATCCAAGAGATTTAGGCACCCCAGGCTGGACTGGCAGGCAGGAGTTGCAGTCTGGGATACTGCTCAGTTTTAGGAGGCTGGCGGGTGGTCTGGGACCCTGAGCTGGAGCTCAGTAGCTCTAGTTCTCTATCCCATACATACTGGGCTAGGATGGGAGAGGGCTGCTGGAAGCATGAGCAGAAGGTGCTGTGATGGCTTCTGCTTCAAACACATCTGTGGAAGGCAATTGCCAGCCAATGGCCAAGCTGGTTAGCAGCAAGGCTACGACTCCCAGCCAGAGCCATGGTCCTGCCAAGGCAGCAAAACCTGCTGGAACAAGGACTGTGATTTTAGTCCAATTTTAGCCCAGAAAAGCCTCGCTGAACAGAGCAGACCACAGCTCAGCAGAGCGAATGATGGGGATTTTATCTTCTGTGGTCCCTGTGTGCTGTGCTGAGTGCCCAGGAGGATGAGTTTGTCAGGTCTCAGACCTGTTTAATGCAGCACAGCAAAAAAAAAAAAACAGCAGCATTGCAAATCACCCCTTTTAGTAAAAATTAGCTGAAAAGGCACTGATCCATCCTCAGGGGTTTTTCCCCATTGCTCCTTACCTTCAAAACACCCATAAAAGGTCAGGCTTGATGAGCCCTGCTTTGCATATGCACGACAGAGATGTGGGGTTGAGCAAATGGTGTGGAGGGAGGAGCAGAGCAGGGAATGGGAGGGTGAAAGGGTGGCTGCAGTGATGGGGATGTGCTGGGTGATGGCAAACCAGCACCTCCCCCCTGTCTGGGGCTGCTTTCCTCTCCTACTGAAACCTCTCAGCCTCATATTGTCACCCCGAAAGCTTTGCTGCTCCCCAAGGGTGAGGGTAGACCCCAGGACAGGAGGTGGGGTGGAGGGCTTGGAGCAGGGGATATCTCCACAATACTGATCTCACAGTGCATCTGCAAACAGGTCCTGGGGTTTGGGGACTCTTTGGCTGCCTAAAAAGTCTCAACACCTGACACCAGGCTTGTGTTGTGCCCAGCAAAGCACCCAAAATCAGTGGCTGCTTCCAGAGCTGAGAACCCTTTGCCCCAGGTCCTGCGCAGTGATGGGTGAGCTGAGCTCCCCCTCGATGCCCAGAGGGACTGAAGGGCCTCATTGCAAACGTTTCACAGCCTCGGCTGAGAATGCAGCTTCGATTTTACCTAAATCATTTCCCGTCTCTGTGGTTTGGTTGTTATTTCCTGCTCGCCGAGCGGGGCAGATGGCAGCACACAGGCGGCTGCTGGACCCAGCGTGTGCTGGGCACCAGGGCAGAGCCAGCCAAGGAGCAGCCCTGGTGGCAGGGGCTCGTGGCCCAAGCCCACAGCCCCTCTCTGCTCGCTGTTCCCTGGGACAGGACCTTCCCTGTCACGTCCCCAGGGTCTGTATGGTACCTACAGCCCAGCACAGACCCTGAGGGGAGAAAACCTGGTGGCCCTACCCCACACACACCTCTAATGCAGATGCACAGCCCTCTCCCTTTTCACCTGCCTTTCACCTTCTTCCCTGCCTTTGCCATGAACATTCCTCCACCCCCACTTCCCTTCCTCTTCCCTCACAGCTCACGTTCCTCAGCCACCTTCTTTTCCTCATTTTCCCTGGTCTCTCCATCATTCCCCTCTTGCCGTTCCCCATAAGCAGACACTCCCTGGCTCCTTCCACCTACTATTTGCTCCTTGGGTCTCTTGCCCCAAACCCTGTTCCCTTCAATGCCATCTCACTTATCCTACCCCATGGCTTGATGTTCTCCATCCAGCTCCATCCTCCAGGTCTCCTTCCTCTTAACATCCCTCTGTCTCCATCCCTCCACCCCTCTGTGCACACACCCTACTCACAGCCCACGCTCTCCCAGCCTTCCTTTCAAAGGAGAGGTCCCCTCAGTGCAGCTGCCCTAGAGGCGTGTGAGTAGAAGTTGCTAAATGTCCTTCCTGCCAAAGGACAGGAGGCCAGAGTAGAAATCTCAAAGGGGAAGGGTGTGCTGAAGTGATAAGGGAAACAGAACAAGTTCCAAACCACAGCAGGGTTTCTAGGAGGCTCTCAGCTGCTGTCGTCGCTTTTCCAAGGAGGCATTGGTCTGCACGGGGTGGGATTTGAGCCCAAGACAGTCAATGCAAGCCTCCATGAGCAGAGGAACCCCAGTGGCACAAGTCTTGCGTGAGAACAAGCTGCCACATTGATGCTATGAAGCCTTCACAATTGCTAGGGCAACCTCCAGCACACGGGGGTATAGCAGGCAGGGAGGTGGATCTTGATGTGCTCCAGAGGTGTGGCACCAGAACCAGCAGGATGCACTTGGTGCCCACCATGCCAGCTCTGCCTGCCCAGGTCATCGCTGGCAGCTGCCGGTCCTGCTCTGGGGACATTTTTGGTGATCTCAACAAGTTGGTGTTCAACTCAGGACCTTGGGGTTGGAGCTTGCCTGGCATCTGCAGGGGACGTGTGCCTGCTGCTGCGTGCAAACAGATGGAGAGATGCTACAGCTCTGTCTTTTAGCACTAAACGGGGACCAGTTTGGAGTGAGGAGGTCAACATTCACCCCAGAAGCTGCTCGGCCGCAGAGCTTTTCCCTGGCAGCCTCTCCAGTCCCCTCTCACCTTCCTGCCTGACCCTGGGGGCAGATGTAGGGAGAGGGAAGCATCTGGGGTGGCCCCTCAAGGCAATTCCCATCCTCCCAACAGCCACCTGACTCCGGAGCATCGTGTTTCCCACAGCTGGGATGGGTGCAGGGAGCCTTTCCCCCCTTCCCCTCCCCAGTGGGGCTGCCCGGGCTGCCCTCACTGCTGACCCAGTCCAGCACTGGTGATGGCCTCTCGGAAAGCCACTGGGTTTCCAGCACAGGAAAGCAGTGTGACTGCGGAGGGCGAGAGGCCCCTCTCTGCCATATGGTTCCCATTAGCAGCCCTGTGAAGTGTGTGTTTACTGCTGGGATCACTGTACCATTGCAAGAGGCTTTTCCAAAGGCAAAGCACGGTGTGGGGGATCCGGGCCCCTTCCTCCTCCATCCCAGGAGGACACGGAGAAGCCCCAGCAGCACAGCGAGGCATGGGCAGGGGCCCAACACCTCGGAGAGGCTGTGGAGCCTCTCCCCTAGGAAATCATGGGCTAAGCCAGTTGTTGTGGGGATGTCCCCGGGAATGTATGCAGAATTAGTGCAGCTGACACACACAGGGGACAGCCACTGAACCTCCAGCTCTACAGCCAGCTCAGCCCATGGCCTCTCCCAGCAGGACTGCATGAAGAGGACCTGGAAGCACCCATCTCCTGGGCCTGGGAATCACCCAGCTCCCGCCTGCTTCTGCAGCCTTGGGGCCTCACGGCCAATCCACACCATGAAACAAAGTGTGGTGCCGAGTCACTGTCAAATGGGCCAGCACCAGAACCAGGCACAGCGTCCCCAGCGCTGCTTCAGCTTCTCAAGCGTGGAAAGAAACAGTGAGATGCAGTTGGGGGGGATGATGGAGCGAGCCCAGTGGTCATGGCTCCAGCTTTAGCCATGGAAGACCTTAATTCAGCTTCAGCTCCTTGTGTGGCTTCAAGCCAACTGCTTGACCTCACCAGTATTTGGGACCCAGGACAGGTCCCTGCTGGCTTAACACAGGGTGGAGGACTCCAGCGAGGAGCAGCCAGGCCATTTGTGCAGACCCCACTGCTCTGTTCATCAGGTGTCTTGGAGACCTGGCCCTGCCCACACCCCATGGCACGGAGATACCTTCCACCAGCCTGCCCCACTAATCCGCTTTCCACCCACGTCCTGCGCCCGGGCTGCCTCTTGAAAGGCTGCCAGTGGGCAGGGAATCTGCAGCCGAAACGCTGAGGGATGCTGACAAGGAATAGTTGTGGGGAGGAACAGGGCTGCCTTTGTCAGGGTGACAATGGAGGACCCGCACAAGCGAGGAGGGAGCCCGAGGGAAGCCCCTGCCCACCCCTCCTGCTCTCCCACCTTCATCCCCACCTTGGCTTGCTCCCCTGAGGAGGAGGTGCATGGCCCTGGAAGGACCAGGGCCAAGGGGGAGTGGGCTGGTCCCCAGCCCCTGCCTCTCACCCTCAGACAGGGCAGGAGGATGCTGCTGGGATTCATCTGTTTTCCAGAGGCGGAAACTGAAGCACGGAGCAGCCCATTCCTGGGATCGTGGCCATGTTTAAGGGCATCCATTAAAATTATGGTCTGAAGGGAGTCTCTGCTCCCTGGGATCTCCTGTCTTGCTAGGAGCTCAGATAGAGCAGACAAATGGGGCAGAAAGCCTGCTGGGAGGATGAGAAGAGCCTCTCTCCAGACAGAGACAAATCCTTCTCAGTAGTGCCAGGTGACAGAGCAAGTGGCAATGGCCAAGAACTGCAGGTTGGGAGGTTCAGCTTGGACATGAGGCAGAGCTGCTTCCCTGGGATAAGCACCTGGAAGCTCTACAGCATGGCATTAATTAAATGCAATATAAACCTGCTGCAAACAAACACAACAGGCAAATAGCAGTTCACACTCTTTCCCTCCCCTTTTCAGTTTTTCCGTAGTCTCTTCCATAAACCATGCTCCACCTGGAAACATCACCTCCTGGTTTCCTGGTTTCCTCCATGAATATCCATTGATTGTTATACTGGCATTATGTTCCTGGTTCTTCTCCCACCATATTTGCCTCTCAGAGAGATTCATAAAGAGCAAACACATTCCTTATCAGCCTTTTTTTTTAGCAGGAGGTGCCAATTCCTTTTAATCTGAGTTCCTAAGGTGGGTTCTCTGTTCCTACAGCCACCTTGGTGGCCCACTGCAAGTGAGCTGAAGATCTCAGGCCTTTGTATTCTGGTACAAATACTTCTCTGGCACCCCTGAAGCCATCTAGCCTGACGTGCTTTTCCTCTATCACCTCTGTCAAAAATTCTAGATGTTCTTTCTTCTTCAGTGTCCTCCGCTTGCTGAGGTCCCTCAAAGCTACAGCAGCTCTGTGTTGCACCTCACCAAGTGCCTGCTCTGCCACAACTCTGCTTTAGCCAGTTCTCATCTTCCTGTTTGCTGATCTGTTTTTTCTCACCATGAGCAGATCTCCTGATTCCTAAAGGGGCTGTTAACAAGCTCAGTCCCTAAATCTCTCCTTGTAGGAGGATCCAAGTGTCCTCCTTTCATTTTGCTGTCTCTTCCCTATCCTCTTTCCTGTCTCCACCTAAAATAATCATTTCCTTTGGCCACTCGTATCCAATGCTTTCCTTAAATCCAGATTCATGAGTTGTTTCAGAAGTCAGTTATCATACCCAAGGAAGATACTGAGCCAACTTGACCTGCTCTGTGTTAAAACCACACTTCATTTTATTCTGCTTCACAACACCACGTCTTTATTTACTCTTCCAAAGCCAATTCTAGAAACTCTCCTTTTATTACACTCCTATTAATGGACCTGTAATTTCCTCTTTCCCCAGACATAACCTGTAAACATTACACTGGCCAATCTCCTCTCGTGGAATATCACAGTAAAACACCAGACTTCAGGCTGGCATTTCCTATGTGGGTTAGCACATCTCTGGAGCTCAGAGAGCTCCTCCCGAGAGCTTCTGCTGTTCCCACCATCTGCAGACGCAGCAAGAGCAGGAGCGAGTCATAGAATCATAGAATCATTCTGGTTGGAAGGGACCTCCAGGGTCATCAAGTCCAACCTTTATCCCATCATATTCCTAACCATTAGACCCGTTCCAGGCACCATTAGTCCTGTTCCAGGCACCTGGAAACACAGCACAACCACTTTCCACGGTCCCTGCCTCCACACCACCCCTGGGAGAGCTGCTATGTCCTCCTGCATTTGCTGTCCAAATGCAGATTGTGTCCAAAAAAACCCCAAACTCACCAAAATCACGTTCATAGGTTAAATCTCTCAAAAGATCATCCTTTTTGAGCTGCCCTGTCTATTTTCAGCCTTCACCTCCATCCTCCCCTTTAGGATCTGAGATGCCATACAGCCCAGTATAGGAGCTGGTGCTCTGCAAGACCACAGGATTTCAGTGGAGCAACAACTGTGCTGGGTAGAGCAAGCCCTGGAGGGGCACATGAGAGGTTGCTGAGGCTCCTTGTGTCTGAAAACCCTTGAGCTGGTCCTATGGAGAGAGTTATGGGCACACCAGAGGAGTGAGAAATAGGTCTGAAGTGTGCTTCATATCGATTGCAATAATCCCTTCACCCAGATTTAATGTTTTCCATCCCAGAGCTTTTGCTAACAGCTAGGTGAGCTCTGCAACACCCCCAGATGGCAGATAAAAATGACTTAACTGGAAAGTGAAAGGCAGACACCTCCGGGGGAACATGGCAGCTGCCTGACAATGGCCAACAAGCCAAAAGGAAAAGAAAAACTCCATCTCCATGTAGGACCAGAGAGGGCAGTTGTAGGCTCACAGGACTGACTTGCTGAAGGAAACCAGAAGAGGAACTCCCTTCCCTCATGAGAAGTCTCGTGGGACTTTTGTTGACCAAAAAAGGTCAGGAACCTAGTTTTGAGTTGTATGGAAAAGATGCATCCAGTCACTTTGCAAAGCCCAAGAGGCTGGTTCTGACAGACCATCGCTTCTTAACTGGGAATTTGCTTCTTGCAGGGCTCCCATTTAAAAAGGAGCCATTTCAAACTAGGTTTGACTGGTTGCTCTGCAATTATTTTGTAATCTATGTTAATAACACTGCAGATGTGCTACTCTTGGCCTTAAATACACAACAGCTCATCTGGAGCACCAGATGTCTTCCCTGCGAGAGCCCTCACACGATGTCTTCAGTGGACAAAGCCCAGTTTCCAAGGCGTGAGCCAGGCTCCTGAATTATCGTGTTCTTTCCAAACCGATGCCCACCCCGTGAACAAATACCAGCAGAAAATGGATCAAAAATGTGACCTACAAGGTACCTTAGCTGGTCACAAGTGATCAGATCAAACTGGCTCAGAACATGGTAGTTACAGCACCAAACTGGGGCTCAGAAGACCTGGGCTTGATTCCCAGCTCTGCTGCTAATTTTTAGGTGACAGTGGACAAATGGTTTCATTTTTTCTGTTCTGTTTACCCCCCCCCC
>VZRW01008216.1:98800-116233 GCA_013398125.1 Aegotheles bennettii | reverse complement strand
GGTGTGCAGCTTCCTCTTCAAGAAGCGGGGCCTGGCGGCGGGCAGGGGCCGGCGCAAGCGGCCCAGCAGCGACCAGGAGCAGGGTGAGGGCTAGCGGGGGACCCCGAGAGGGCGCTGGGGCAGGTGCGGTACGGTACGGTACGGTACCCTGGGGAGGCGAAGGAGGGCCCGGTGCCACCCCGGAGCTGCCCCCACACGGAGGGGCCTCGCTGCCTTCCCCTGCCCGGCCGGTGTCCGTGTGGTGGAAGGGAGTGAAGGGCCGCCCGGGGGTTCTGCCGGCCTCCCGCACCTTCCCCCTGGGTGTCCGTGTGGTGGAAGGGAGTGAAGGGCCTCTCGGGGGTTCCGCCGGCCTCCCCCACCTCCCCCTGGGTGTCCGTGTGGTGGAAGGGAGTGAAGGATCGCTCGGGGGTTCCACTGGCCTCCCCCACCTCCCCCTGGGTGTCCCCAGCCTGCAGAGGGGGAGGCTGCCAGCAGAGCCTACAGCTGGGCCGAGATCCTGCCCCCAGGCTCACCCTTACCCCGGGCTTTACCCCTCAGAGAGCAGTGGTGAGGAGGGCAGCACGGTGGTGCGGAAGGAGCGGCGGCGGGAGACCCCCAACCCCATGATCCAGAAGGTAAGGGAGCCACGCAGAGCACTGCTCCATCCAAGGTGCCTCTGCAGTGGCCGGCCAAGCTCCAGCTGGGCACGGTGTTGGAGCTTTGTGTCCTTCATAGCCGCTGTCTTCTGGCCCCTCAGACCAGGAGGTGCACGAAGGAGAGGCCCGCGTACGCGCTGAGCAGCAGCGATGATGAGGACCCAGCGAAGGGGATCGGAGTCACCTACAAATCCACAAGGTCGGCGGTAAGGATGGGGCAAGAATGTGCTTCTGGGGCAGGAGGTTAGGTGGGACTGGCACATCCCACACTTGATGGAGGGAATTTGCCATCATGGGATCAGCCATTCCTTCTTTTTTATCTATAGACGCAGCTCCTTGTCCCTTCCCTCTGAATAGACAAGCACCTCATGCTGGGTTCATTCTGATACCCCCTGCATCCTCAAGAGGCTGACCAAGCTTGGCCTTTCCCTCTTAGGGTTGGGAATTAAAACCCCAGGATGCCACTGGGCTTGCCCAACATCGCACAAAATTTTCAGGAGAGGGAGCACTTGGATCGTGTTTGCTCTGCTCTTGGGTTCGTGTATTCAGTTTTAGACCATCTTCCTTCACAAAGAATTCAAGGTGGCTTAGAAGGTGCTCCTGTGTTTATCCTTGTGACAAATGTAAGAGATACAGAGAGAGGTCATTGCTATCTTGGGATTGATGGGTGGGGTGTCCTGGGTGTGCTCTTAACATCTGGAGTGGAGAGAAATCAGCTGGGAAGTTTGGGCACAGCTCAAATCACTCTTCCCACTGGATTTTTCTCTTAACTCTCCTCCTGATCCAGTGAAGTTTAGCCCATCAGCATGAGCCTGGGCAGGATAGCAGTAGGATTAAAAGCAGGGATCAACACATGTCCCTCCTCACACCTATTTCCTTATTACCTGTGCCTCTGTACAAAATGTGAATAATGCCTGACTGTCCCCAGTCAAAGCTGCAGGGTCAGATTGAGGTCTCCTTGTTATGTTAGAGATTAATATGAGTAAAATCTCCTGCTGTAATTATTCACTGCTTTGGCTGCTGCCAGGGGGGCAGCACGTTCTTAGCCCTCCTCACTGTAGGAGGATGGGAAGGGAGTAGGAGGGGGACAGCTTGGGGCTCCAGAAGCATTTGGCACCTAAGTTGGATTTGGTTTTAATTGAGGCTGGCTGCAATTACACTCTGGTTTCTGTGCAGCTGTTGCTGAAGATCTGATAAAACCCTGGAATAGGTGTCTGCTCAGTCCATTAGAGAGGAATCTAAGCCAGATCAGTGTATTACAACTGAACGTAAGCCACCCACAGCTGGGTTAAGAGGTCAGACATAACATCCTGTCTGTAGGTGGGATGATCTCATGATTGAAGTGTTGGACATGGGAGACCTGAGTTCAGCCTCCAGCCAAGCCAAGGCTGAGGAGTAAAGTAAGCACAAGTGTTTCCTGCAAGAATTAGGCTGGATCCGGCCCGTGGGGGATTTTCCCTGGCAGGTGCTAAGGGGTGGTAGCAACTGGTGGAAGGTAAAGCAGATGCTCTGTGACCAACCCTGCAGGTAGCCAAGGAGCTCTCTGTCTTGTACAGGTTTCCCCTTTGCTGTTGTCACAAGGTTTTCTTGCTTTTCAGAAACCTGTTGGCCCAGAAGACATGGGAGCCACAGCAGTGTATGAACTGGACACGGAGAAGGAGAAAGATGCCCAGGCCATCTTCGAGCGCAGCCAGAAAATCCAGGAGGTGAGTCAGCTGTGCTCTGTAAGAGCTGGTGGACATCCACTTTACCCTTCCCCTTCTGCACACCAAGAAGAGTTTGAATCTGTTCCTCCTGGAAGTTTGAGGAGCCAAGAATGTAACTCTTGTAAATAGGGGAACTTTCTGACTCTGTTGGCATCTTGTTATTAAGGAAAGCAGAGCTGGGAAGGGCGACTGATGTCAAGGGAGGTTAAAGCCAATCTGTGACATGAAGCTCTCCTGACCCTTATCACCTTTCTTTTGCTTTCCTAGGAGCTGAGAGGAAAGGAAGATGATAAAATCTACCGTGGTATTAACAACTACCAGAAGTATGTGAAGCCCAAGGACACGTCGATGGGAAATGCCTCTTCAGGAATGGTCAGGTGGGTTGGTATGAGTCTTGGAGGACTGGAACCACAGAGGAACTTGGGCACCATCCCCAGAGATGGCTATTTGGGGCTTAAATTTTGCTATTACTGCCAGATTCTTTCTGTCTTAACAAGTTTGGTGTCTGGTTCTGACCAAGCCCCCAGGGGCCTTCTCCAGTGCAGTTGCACAGCTGGCCTGAGCCTTCTCCCACCCTTTCAGAAAAGGACCCATCCGTGCTCCGGAGCACTTGCGGGCCACGGTGCGGTGGGACTACCAGCCCGACATCTGCAAGGACTACAAAGAAACTGGGTTCTGTGGCTTTGGAGGTGAGCAGATCTTGCCTGCAGCTGAACACATGCTGGGATCCAGTCCAGCTTGTGGTTGTGTGTTTGTGGCACTGAGATGTCACCTCCTGATCCAGAGGCACTTGTTTGCAGAGCTGGTGTTGCGGTAGGAAGAAGTTCTTTACTGAGAGGGTGGTTGGGCACTGGAATGGGCTGCCCAGGGAGGTGGTGGAGTCACCATCCCTGGGGGTGTTCAACAAACGGGTTGATGAGGCACTTGAGGCCATGGTCTGATGGTCTGATGGTCAGGAATATGATGGGATAAAGGTTGGACTTGATGACTCTGGAGGTCCCTTCCAACCAGAATGATTCTATGATTCTATGTAACGTTCTTACCATTTGTGTCAGCCATTCTGAAAGCTGATGGCCTCTATCAGTGGCTCTCAGAGTCCTGGGAGTGGCCCACATTCCCACAGGTATTCTGGCCATATGAGGGATGAGATTCCCTGTTCCTTGTCCCACTTTCCGTGTGTGCAAACGCTGGAGCTGCTGTTCTGGCACACGGAGCACGATGCTCACAGCCGGTCAGCCCTGAGTGGGATCAGGCAAGGAAGCAATCTGGTTTCATCTTCTGCTGGGCGAAGCTGAGGCTGCCCCTGAACGAGGTGTCCTATCAACAGCTCAGCTGTGCAGGACAGAATGTTATTTGTTCTTTTCTTTGTGCTTCTCAGACAGCTGCAAATTCCTCCACGACCGCTCGGACTACAAACACGGCTGGCAGATCGAGCGGGAGCTGGATGAAGGCCGGTACGGAGTCAATGGTACGGCACTGCCCCTCTGCTCTCCCTCTCCCTTAGCTAATGGTCCTGCCTCTTATCATACCCTGAAGTGAACAAGATTTAGGGATACTGGATCACTAAGAAGGAAATGGGTCCTTTGCTATCTCAAAACTGCTTGAGCCATGGGTTGAGTTAATGTTAGAAAGGATTTGTTATTGTAAAGCTGTCCCTGCTGCAGCATGACCTTAGGATCAGCAACCACAGACATTGCTGAGCAGATCTGCTTTAGATAACCACTGACTGCCCCCAGAGAGAATTATTTCCTCTGGCTGTCTGTGAAAGGATGGCACTGCTGTTTTGTGAGTATCAGCAGCGAGCTGGGGAGCTGGGACCACCTCCTGCCACCCCGATGCCCAGGAGGACACTTTCATGCTGTTTCACATCATTATGTCGCACTCACAGTGTCTGTAGCTGCCACCTAAGGCCCCTGAGTGTTCCTTATCAGCCACTGTGCAGCTGGGGGAAGAGGATGTTCTCTGCTCAGTTGGAACCAGAGTGTGGTGGCAGCTGGTTTGAAAGAAAAATCTAAAAAATAGGAGGGGGCTGGAGGATATGTCTCTTTATAGCAGGGAGTGGGTGAGGTGGAAGAGAATTTGCTTGTGTGAGATGAGCAACAAGCACACTGGTTCATTAGACCTAATTATATCTGTCCCACATGTGTTACTGTCATCAGCACCATCCAGCTGCCAGAGCTCTATTGTTTCCAGCAGAGATTCAATCCCACCTGCTGTGCTCTCTCCATATTTAATGTTTCATGCCCCACACAGGGGCTGGGCTGGCTGCCTCTGCTCTTGCTCCAGTCTGGTTAACTTTCTTTTCTGCAGATGAGGAAAACTACGAGGTGAGCAGCGATGATGAGGATATGCCTTTCAAATGCTTCATCTGCAGAAGTTCCTTCAAGAACCCCGTGGTCACCAAGTAAGTGCTGAAACACCTTCCATGGGGACTGCAGAGGAAGCTCTGCATGCTTTTGCATCCCCCAGGGACCACCAGTCAATAATTTCTCATTCCTGGCCACAGTGGCCATCTGGTGGCTTGCAGTGGCATCTCTGTCTCTGTACAGGTGTAGGCACTACTTCTGTGAGACTTGTGCCCTCCAACACTATCGCAAATCCCAGCGCTGCTACGTCTGTGACAAGCAAACCAATGGAGTCTTCAACCCAGCAAAAGGTAACGGGCCCCTGGGGGAGCACAAAGGCACCAGCTCCTGAGGAGTTGTCTTAGTGTTGGGCCTGGCCCCAAGCTGGAGCTCGCAGCTCTTGCCTACTGGCAGAGCTTCCTGTAGTGCCAGGAGACACTAAATCACAGCCTGGGTGGCTCTGTAGGTGGGAGATGAGGGGCTGTGGTGGGGAACTCAGGGTGTGGTGAGGGCTGGGGGGATGTGCCATGAGCATGGAGGCAGCAACTTGTCCAATGCCCTCGTTGGCTGCTCAGTAACACACTGGTGGCTTCTGTAACTGTCACATCTGATGCCCTGGACTCAGCAAAGGGTGGTGGCTCCTTGCTCAGCCTTTGTGTCAGGAGTGGGTTTTGGGAGCTGCCCTGGCTCTTGCAGAGCTAGGAGTTTACAGGCCCTGGGCACCTGGCATTGGTATGGGACAGCCCCTGCACCTGCAGTCTCATCCTGCCCCTTCCTGATTTTTCAGAGCTCATGGCAAAACTGGAAAAACACAAAGCAGAGGAGGAAGAGGAGGAGGAGGAGGAGAAAGAGCAGCAGCATTCAGACCACAGAGAGGATCCACAATAGCAGAGCACCATTTTGTATGTAGCTGAATAAAGCTTTCATGGGAGAAAAAAAAAAAGCTCACAGCAGTTACCTTGGGGCCAGCAGCTGTAGCCAGTGCCTGTGTATCCAACCAGCAGCTACTAACAGTGTCCTGACCATGCCAGACACAGTGTTTGCTGCTCTGGGGAGGCACAAGACAGAACAGGTAAGGTCAGGCTCAGGAGTCACAGCTGAGGACATCTGTCTGCTGCCCACAGTGGCCCCCGAGTGTAGTGGTACCCCAGGGGAAGGAGGTGTTGCACACTGCTTCATAGCATCTTTTTTTTGACCAAGGTGCTGCTGTTTCACTCCTAACTTTGCACTGATCCTGCTTGCTTCCTGCTGCTGTGTAAGCATAAAACTCTTAAATCCATAATCTTTGAGCATGTGGAGACCTGAAAGCATAGAAAGGGATGAGAAGTAATAGCTTGTGTTAAGATCATCTTTAACCCTAAACGACAACTCAGGGAAAAGCAGGCTCGAGTGCTGCAGTTACTTGTGATTCATTATAGCTCAGTATATCCCCTCCTGTCTTCTCTGCCTCTTGGTTCTTCCTAGGAGGATTCAAGAGAGGCTTATAACTTTGGTGGGCAACACCTCTTGAATCATCCCTCTTCTGTGAGGAAACCCATCTCCAAACCATCACTAACTCAGTCCCAAGGGTTTTATGCTGAGTGGTTTTTCTCACTCCAAGTACGAGCAACTCAGTCCTTGTCCAGGCCTGTGGGGAGGGATAAGGATTTTCACAAGCTGTAGACTTCATAACAAGCTAGGAAAATAGGATCTACTTATTATAATAAAATTAAATTGGGAGCCAAACCTGATCCCAGGGAGGAGGTAGAAGAGCAAGAGCAGTTGTTTGCAGCTTGTTGCTTTAGTTGAAATATGTTTTTGAAAATTGAAGGCAGTTGCAGTTAATTGTGGTGAGTTGTGTGAAAGTAAGGAAACAAGCATGCACAGGCAGCCCAAGTCAGCACCTGATCCATTCCATCACCTTGCAGAAACAGCAGGCTTAAAAAAAAACAACTTCAGAAATATTTTATTTGTTTTGGCAAAAAACTAGAGTAACAAACTTTATCTGGGTTCAAGTACAGTTTATAAACACAAGAAGGACCTGTTGCCAGCACCACTCCTCCCATCAACCACACCTCCAGGATTGAATTCTCAGTGCTTCACTAGAGAGCAGACAGACCTCCAGCACCCATGATCCTTGGGAAGGTCAAACTAAAAGCCTTAAATACACCTCCAAAAAACACATACCATGAAACTGGGGAGAGCTGCCACAGCAGCAGGGCAGTCACAGCCATGAGTCAAGGGGAGCCATGTGAGAAGCAAGCTTTTATCTGTCAGTCAGGGAAGGCTGAACAGCAATGGTAATGGAAGGCTTAAGGTCAATCCTGTAAATGAGTTGTCAGCAAGAGGATTTAGCATGAAAGTCAACTTACTGTTCCTCCTTGCCAAAGTCACTAAGAAGCTGAGCCTTCTGTGCTGTGAAACCAGCCCAGCTAACAGGCTGCAGGGATAAAGCCAGGCCATTGCACACACAGACACTTGCTTTGGTGGGCCAGGCAGCCATGGGAGGACAGGCTGGAATGCCCTAACTAACCTAGAGCTCAGAGTTCTCAGCATCAAGCAAGAAGAGTCTCCAAAAGTCCTCTCCAGAACTGGAAGAGAATCCAGTGCTGCAGAGGAATGCCCAATGCAGCACGTGTGCCTGAATGGATGGAGTCAGGTTGTCTTCCATCTCCCATTTTCCATCACAAAGCAGTGACTAAGAACATAGTCCCCTTTTTCCCCCCACCCTCAAAACTTACTCAATGAGAAAACTGTCATCTGACTAGCTCTAAGAGAATGCCCAAAACAAAGAGCTGCCTGCCTCCCCTTAACTCTAAGGCACCCTTAAAAGAGAAAGAACCAAAGAGGGTAGGGACATGCAGCCTTCAACTGTGACATGAGGAAGCCAGTGATTTTTAGAAGAACATAAATAAAAACTAAACAGACTCACTCAACCCACTTGAGTGATCTACCAGTGCTCAGCTGCAGGAACTGGGGCTCCGGGCACCGCACCATCTGGAATACTCCACAGTTCCTTGGGGTTGATCCTTTCCCAGCTCAGGTCTGTCCACTTGTTTCCAGGCTGCTACTTAAATAAACAGCCAGCTGAAGTTCCTTCCCAAGGACCTGTAAACTCTTCTATGTGTAACATTCATCATCTTTTATGAACAGGACCAATAAATTACAATGTCCAGAAAGCTCCTCCAGAGCCAGGTATAGTCTTTGTGTTTCTAGAATTCCCAGTCGTCCACATCCAGCTGCTCCAGGTTTGACACCAGCCCAAAAATGCCACTGGGATCCTGGGGCCGCGTTCCTTCAAAGTTGGTGATGGGGGTGACGGGGCGCAGGAGCTCAGGGAGTGCTTCGGAAGCGCGGCGCTTGATCTGTACAAGGAAGGAGAGAACTCTGCTGCTGAAATGCTTCCCCACAGCTGCCCATGACAAACAGAACAACACGTGGTTGTAGGCAGGAAATAAAACACAGTATTATCCCCTCACCTGCACTACAATTACTCACCAAACTAACTTAATCCTTTCAGACCAGGAGATTCAGCAAGTCAATGATCCCACCCTCGGGTTCAGTGACACAGCAAGACAGCAAACACAGAAAAGCCACTGTTCTTTATCTGCAGATTAAATGAGTTCCTTACCTGCTTGAAAAAAGGATGATTAAGCAGAGTGCCTGCGCTTGGCCTGTAGGAGAGAGTTAGAATAAAGTAAGCACACAAGAAAATGTGTCAGGGTTTAAACTCAGGTAGTGGAAGAAAAGATCAGGGTCCTTGCCTCCTCTCCTGTAGGATATCTCCCTTTTGTAACCAGCAGCACTGTTTATTACATTCACATGATGTTTTATGCAAGCAGTTCAACCTTCTACCACACCAAGTTACCTACTTGCACACCCCAACATTTGGTCAAGAGGAAGTTTCTGAGCAGTGTGGTTCACTAGAATTTTTCATGGCTAAAGACAACCTTATACTCACTACAGAGGAAAATACAGTTCTTGATCACTTCCCATTGTTACTCTGCTGGCTGAACAAGCAGCAGTTCAGATGGAAACTGAGTGAACAGTCTCACAGGGACCAGAAATTCAAGTTGTTCAGTTTATTTTCCTGACATCTAGCACCACCCTACACACCAAAGAAAGCTGCAAAGGAATTCCTCAGGCTGTCTTTCTAGAAAGTGCTCAAAGCATTAACACTGCTCTTGTTTTACATACTTGGACTGATCTTGATGTATAGAGCCCATTTGCACTCCACTACAATTCCAGAAAGAAAACTTTCAGTAACCTCTGCTGGCTGGGTTTAATCTGCCCTAGAACAGGGCAGGTCTGTGAAGAGCAGCTTTCTCCTGGCTTTACCTGAAATCAGGGTTCCGCTGGAGGCACTGCTCTACGAAGTTATGGAAGTAGGTGGAGAAGGTCCGAAGATAAGGGTGCAGGGTTGGCTCTCCATTGGCTGCCCTCACGTTGCTAACAGCCATGCTCTCACCCACCCCGTAGTTGGCACTTGAACGGGAGGTTTTCATAGTCAGCTCATCAGCAGGAATCGTGGTGGTGTCCAGCAGGCAGGGAACGGTTCCATTCAGCTTTTCCAAAAGCATCTGGAAGAGAAGGGGCATAAGAAACAGTAAGACCAGAGAGTTAAGATTTCCCATTCAGGTAGGTACAGCACCCTTCTGTCTTCGTATCCATGTGCCAGGATGAAGGAAGAGGAAGGAACAGCTTTTAACCCTTACCTGGGTAGAAGGCATGTCTTTAAAGGGTACGTGTCCGTTTGCCAGCTCGCAGGCTGTTATCCCAACACTGTAAATGTCAGATTTTGCATCGTAACCCTGGAGATTCTAGATGAAAAGGAAAAGAAAAATTAGCCTTGTGGACTTACATGTGATTGCACAAGCAATAGCCATGATTCGATACACAGCAAACCCAAATGACTGCAGCAGAAACAGTACAGCCCATAGACAGGCTGGTTTGGTGTAGTGGTGGGTTTTTTAAAAGACACAAAGCTAAGGACAACATGTATTTAACTGAGATCAGCTAGCTAGCAGGGATAGCATCCACCACAGGGTGACTGGCATTAGCAGCACTTTGCTGATGGGAGAATCTGTACAAGGAAATTACAGAGTCAAAAAGATGAGATCAAATTCTACCCACTTGCCCTGTGCCCACCCCAGATGTTTCCTCTAGCCTCTCCCTTTTCCTTGCATTCACACACCTTCCTCTGGAGGCAAAGACAATGTTCTAACATGGGCTTCTCAGCATTTGCCCCTTTTGACAGGAATACAGGTTTCCCCTTGCTACAGGTCACTGGGTTTAAGGTAAAAAGCACAGAAAAAAAATTACAGAGCTCATCATGAGAAAAAGTAACCCTGTGGCTTTTGTCATGTGTATCCCCCCGTGCCCCAAACATGCCAGAACAACTCAGAAAATCATACAGAGATACCATATATCACCAAAAACTAGCAGGTTTTTTTCTAAACCCACCTGCTGCAAGACTTCAGGACTGAGCCAAGGCAGAACTTTAATGCTGTATTTGGGAAAGTCATGAACAACTTTGAGTCGCTGCCCGTGGTTGATCATACTGAGGTTACTCCGCAGGCCAGAGAGGTACACCTTCCCATCCACAGAGATCAGGATATGGCTGGCTTTAACACTCCTGAAAACAAGCAAAAAGAGTCAGGTTCTCTGCCCTCAAAGGAGTTCCTAACAGCTCTCCTGGAAAGATTCAGTGTGGAAGGGCACTGCAAAGGGCAGGCCTAAGTTTACTCTCGCAACAGAGGGGATGTATCAGAGAAGAGGAGAAATATACTAAGGGGTGGAGACAGTGACTAGGAGCTTAAGAGAAGCTGTAGTACTAAGGAGAAACTCAGTGAGCATGTATGGAAAGGTAAAGCCTGCTCTACAGGCCAGCTCAATGCACAGGGCAGTACCAGATCAGCCTCAACTCCCAACACCCATCCTGAATGCTGTGCAAAACTTCTACAAACCTTAACAGGACTCTGTTCACCCACTCTGCAGGTTCCCAAAGAATGTTTCTGTGGCAAGGAGGAATGCAGGACTAAAGGTTACAGACCCAGGACCAGGCAAATCCATCCCCACCACAGCCAGTCTCCATCTGGAGACAACCAACAGGATCTGAACAGCCTTCACAAGTCACCCTGTCACCATGATTTTAGATACACAGTGGTCTCTGGGATAGGGTTGTTCCAGGGTGACTTTCATGCAGTTTAGAAAGATCAGTGATAAACTTCCCACGAGTATCAAACTGCCTTGCTCTAACAGCAGAGTAATACAAAACTCGAGCTCGAGCTCTCACAATGAGCAGTGTTTCTGAGAACTTCCAACAGAAGGAAAATGGATTGCCTTGTGGGTTTTTTTAATACCTGTGTACATAACCCATATGGTGGATGTAGTCAAGTGCCTTCAATACGCCTTGGAGGATATATGCAATAGCCAGTTCACTCATCCCATCCATAAAATGGGTGCAGATTAAATCTTTTGCAGAACCTAAAAAGAAACAAAACACCCCTTAATTGGTCAGAAAAAAACCACCAAGGATATTCCACCTCTCAAATTTCATTTCACAGAATATGATGGTCAGACAAAGGCATTCCTCCTGTTCCACCTACCATAGGCCATGAAAGATGTCACCACCCATAGCTCATTGTCAGCTATGAAAGTTGCTTTGTATGGCACAATGTTAGGGTGGTTGAAGAGCTTGGAAACATGAAGTTCCCCCTAAAATAAAAAAAGATATTTTGATTCAATTTAGTAAATGCAGAAATATGAATATGTATTGATAAGCACTGCTCTTGCTGTCTGTCCTCTCCTAAACTTGCATTATAGTCTCAGTGGATTCATCTTACCTGCAAGAATGTGACCATTTCATTTGTGCAGGCCTCCAAGTTCACTCTTCTGACTGTGACATGCTCTCCTGTGGGTTTATACCTGGCCAGGTTCACAACCATCAAGTCTTCAAAGCCTCTGCCTGAAAGAAAAGGCATTAAAGCTTCAGCAATGCTTCTGGAACCACACACTTCTGGAGCTTGACCCCTAAATAATCTTGACACTCATTTACTGAAATTATTTTTGGCCTTGTGAAGAAGAGTAATTGTTCCATCAGATACCACCTTCCTTGGCACATATCCTATGGGGAGAAATCCTCCTAGCCAGTCATATTATCCCATCTTTCAAGTTCAGAGCTGAGGTAGAAATAAAATGATTAGGCCACAGCCCCACCAAGGACAAGGACAGCTTCCAGGCTGCTTCAGCTGACTTTGTACTTCACACTCAGTACCATTAAGCCACCACATGCCTCAGAGGTGAAAGCCTTTAGGACTGGCATTTCCTTTTTTTATTGAAGTGATATTTACTTCAATAAATTTACTTCAGATTTTATTTACTTCAGTAAGTGATTTTAAAATCACTTTAAAATCAAAGAGGACAGGCATCTAATGTCAAAAATCAGCAACCAACCAAGAAAAGGCCAACAAATCTGCAGAAGTTACTTTCTTTGCAAAGCAGACAAGGATCCTGCAGTCCATTAGTACCATTACCTATGATAGTGAGCAACTCATAACAGGTGCTGTCTGGTAGGAAGTTACTCATGGTGTCCCTTTTAGGGGAAGAAGCTATCGACTCGGAGCTTGCCTCATTTGTCTGGGGGCAAAAAAAATAAAGTCAGGTCAAAAGGAATAAGGATCATGTGCTAGAAAAATCATTTGCTCCTTATATTATCATACACCTCAAAATAATAAGACAGTACTGAATATAGAAGAGAGAATTTAATTGCTGTTAAAATAATTTTAAGTAGTTATTTATCAATTGAAATCCAGGAGATGCCTCATTTCAGAAGATCCAGACATCTGTGTTTCAAAACACATAACCATAACAGACAGGTTCTGAATTATTATAAGCTAGAATTTCTTCAGGAATATTTGGATAAAGCCAATTGCTATTCCCCAGGACAGCTTAAGCACTGCTTTATAGTAACTACCTTTCTCCCATTAATTACAAACTTCCATGCCACCATCCTGTTGCCTGTACAAACGCCATCAAAGGAAAGTTTGTTTATAGCACTTCTCTGCAGTGTGGCCATCAGCATTCCTGCCTGATGCTGGGGCTTCTGCTTTTCAGCTGCTGAGCCAAATGGTGGAAGTGATGGACCAACTCAGCCCGAGATATGAAAATCAGACGCACATGAAAAAGAGAAGCTCCAAATGAAGCAAAAACTTAACTGCAAAGCGTTAATGCTAACAGGAGGGGGAAAAAAAATCAAAAAGAAAAAGACCCCACATCACACAGGGAAGCAGCACTCCCAAGCCTGCCAGCTTCTCTTCACATCTGACACAAAGCTACCTGCTTTATTTACCTACACATAAATCCTTCCCAGCAGGATTTTGCAGGAGACAAACTCCCATATTCTTACAAGTTCCATTACACCTTCCAACTCCCTCAAATTTCCAAAGTCACAAGGAGAACATCCTAATGGGAAACCAAATTTATTTGGCGTCTAAGATCAGATTTAGTTATCTCAAATTTCCAGCACATTAAGTCCTCCTGACATTTGGAGCTCCAGCTCATTTTTTCCACCTCGTTCTTCATCTACTGCAAATGCCCTTTATCAGACCTTTTCTCGTGGTACATGAAGCAGAAAAGGCTTGTGCTTCTCCTAGAGTGATAGCAAATACTCTTTTTTCCATCACTGAAAGATGAAAACACCACAGTGACAGCTGAAAAACAAGGAACTCGCTGTTCTACACTCAGTGCAGGGTAAAGAGTGCAGTGAGCACAGGCATGAATTTGCCATCTATTACCTCTGCCTCCCTGAATATATTTAGGGAGTAAGCTAGTAGTCATGCTTCGTGGTCGGGGGTCCCAAGTTCCACCTTCTAACTGCCTTTGAGCAGGGCACATCTTGCCCCTCTCTGCCTACCTTTAAAATAGGTACATTTTGCAGTTAACAGAAAAGGCAAAACTTCAGATCTGTGAGCAGTGCTATGGTATAATTTCAGTTCAAACAACTCCAGCACAGCAACTCAGTCCTCATAGCTCACCCCTGAGATCTCGGCAGTCCCAAATCCTTTATTCCAGTCCTAACACTACACAGTGCTGTTCCCTGGCCGGGAATAAACCACAACCTTCCCTTCACGATTTTTCTCTTAAAGATGCCTGTCAATTCTGATCTCAATTGTATCATTCATTGCTTCTCCAGCAATTTCACACAGTCCTGCCAACAGCAAGATTGCCAGGAGAGACACACAGGCAGATGGAAACCTCTGAAGCAGAAAGGCACCACCAAGGAAATGAAAGCAAAAGGTTCTGATAAGCAGCGTTATGGAGCGATGACAGCTGGGGAAACACTGAGCAATATGTGAGTGATTTGCTTTAATAAAGTCCACTCCAGACATAGCATAAGCCAACAAAACAGATGCAAAAAAGAAAAAAAAATAAATTTAATCTTATTAATGGTGTAGGCTGTTTCAACAGTAATGGAAAAATACTGTGAATTCCCTTTTTAAGTCTTTCAGTACAGCAGAGGTCTTCACTCACCTCTCCATGTTAGCAGTGACCAGTAACAGAGTTAATGCAAAAGGAGATCTACCAGAAATTTATCAACATCATACAGAGGTTTTTTTTTTAAAAAAGAAGTTAGACTGAAATGTCATTTATGAAATACTGCAAAAAAGCTCCTCGGTGGTTTCACACGGGACAACTTTTGGTGTATGGTCAGAAGCAAAAGCAGCTGCAAAATGAAGTTACGTATGACTCGCTTTATGGCATGACATTCATTAAGAGCTCGCTTTCCAGCTTGTTAATCTCATTTTAATTTGAGATACATTTAAGAAAATCAATCTTTGAAAGGCAACTACTGTTATAAATGCCATAAGGAAATCAGTTCTGTGATGCTGGCAGGGATCTGCAGTTGCCAAATGGCATTCATCTGAATTAGGAAGAGGGAACGCTGGGTTTGTTCTGCTGCCTTCCTCTCCACCTCCTCATTCCCTCACTCACTTTTGGCATGAGCAACAAAAATTTTCCTCCCATCCTTCTCCCCAAATTATTTACCTTTTTCTATAGCCCTGCTGCAAAAAGGAAGCTTTTATTTAGATGTAAAAATCAAAATGAGAGTCAGCAATACCAATGCAGAGGTGACCAAACCCCAAGTGAATAATGTGACAAACCCAAACCCCATGGTAATCTCCATTTGCCTCCAGTCCAGCATCACCAATCTTAAAAAAGGTGTGAATTTACTTAACTTCATAGAAACCACTCCATATACATCTCATATTTTCAGCTTTGTTTGTGCCAGTAGGCAGAAAAAACCATTATAAGCAGCTTGAAGTGATACAGTTATAATCAAATCACACTTAATGTTTGTAATTGGCTTAAGCCAGAGCAACACCTGCACACAGAAAGGTCTCAGTATGGTGTGGGCAGGTGGGAAATGATTTAGACAAATATATTCTATTGTAAATTGTGCTGAGCATTGTTCATTATGAACTAGATAGTGCACAATCTGGGCCTGCAGAACAAAAAGCATCAAGGTAAAGTTTTCAACTGCCACGTTTTGGCTGTAGGTTTTTCAAGAGGCATTCCACGTTTGCAAGTGATTTTAGTTTTTTAAGAGGCAAAGTTCTTTAAGCATGCACAGAAACAGCTCTAAAGATGACCAGAGAAGAAGAGGTAAAGTCATCTCAAACTGAAAATGATGTGGTGTTTGATATTGTCTCTTGTGGCTGCTCTGCAGGAAAGAGAAAGGGAATGGGAATCGATGTGTCAGAAGGGAACACTGAGTGGGAACAGCCAGCATAAAATTTTCTGGGCCTGGTTTTCCCATAAACTAACCTCTTCCTTTTATTCTGAAGGACAGTTGTAACAGATTAGCACCTCTGAGGAATCAGATCTAAGTCATCTCAAAAAAGAGAGACCCTTGAGGGGCTGGGGGATGATGACAGAGATACAAATCCAAGAGATTAAGATGAAAGTTTTGACTTGTCACATACACTTTGAAAACCACACACCAAAATCTCCACTCCAGGGTGAAACCTGTTTCCACACTTGGAGAGCTAAATATAGACAGAGATGAGATATATAACTAAGATAAAAAGAAAAAAATCAAATTTCCACAAGGAATAATCTCCATGCAATGAACCACAGCACCACAGCCTGCAAAAGCCACTTACTTTTCTCCGAGAGTCACCCGGAGGCTGCTCTGGAGTAAAGAAATTAATTGTTCACCATGTTGTGTTCAACAGATACCCATTAAAAATATAGTTGGAAAACTGAGTAAATAACCCTGCATGATAATTTTTGATAGCAAATATATAGCAATATTTTTTTTTAGACAAAGACATTATATTTACACGAGGTTGCAGCACTAAAAATAAACAAATTGTAATAAAAGTATGGGAATTAAAGAGAATCAAATACTGCTACTGTTCATGTACTCAGCATAAATGTGACTTTTTTTTAATTATACCTCAAAACACATTCAAAAATTACATATCTACTTTGCTTAAATACAGAATAAACCACCTAAAGTTTATTTAAAGTAGTGAAAATTCTTCCACTCCACCTGGAAGCTCAAGATCCAGACATCTTTCCCCCTCTCACCTTCCACCTCCCTGATCAGGAGTTCTGCATCCCAATGAGCAATTTTGCTCATTATGCAGAAAGCAGAAAAGAAACCAATCAGCCTTCCTTGCATGGGGAGCAATCATCAGCATTTCAAAATCCATTTTTACTCAGAAAAATTAAAGTGAACCTTCCCAAACCCCAAATCTATCTTTTGCATAGAAAAAAAAAGTGGTTATGCTAAGAAATACAGGATGCAGGGTCTGAAAACAGTACACGAAGCTGATTTTCAAATAACTTGCTAGATCTTGGACACTTCCATATTAACTTTTCCTGGTTAGCCAGCTCTGGTGCTACAGGCAAATTTATTCATGTCTTTTACTGTTAAGATACATATTCACAACCAAATCAACAGACCTTGCTACAGAAAACATTTTAAACAGTGTCAGCTAATGAGAAGAAAACTTACCTCCAAACAGTTCGAACTCTCTTAAGCCCTCAACAATGAACTTTTCAGACACCCACCGCTGAAAGAAAGAAATAATCCCCCAGGTAATTAGTTATCCCACCCAGAGACAAGTTTCTTTTCCCCCCTTTCCCACAAAAAAAACATAAAGAGAATCGTAACACTTATTATTTTTTTAATTATTACAATCGTAACAAGGATTCTGCTCTGGTTTGAAAGTGCTGCAACATCAGAGCTACAACATCAGAGCTACATCCTTACTCTGTACAAGGATATTCTCTTCTCCTGCCACTACAGCAACCACAGCTGTGCTGCTGCTCTTCCTGACCAGCACACACGTCCAGTGAAGTTAACATCCCTTTAGATCATTCAAACAAGAACCTTTATACATGCACACAGCAAAAATAACAACATGCTGCAACTCCCTTACCCAGGCAATTACAAGGTGCAATAGGTGTAAAAAAAGCTCAACTATTTACAATGAGGTGATGTCTTAAGAGAACTTAAGTATTTTGGCTATTTATCTGTTGAGTGGATACAAAATTAGAACATAAAAATGTTGTTCTCTTCCAGAACTCATGCTTAAAATTCACAGCAAGCATTAGGTTGTGCAGAGAAGTGTTTCTACCTCCATCCAACTCTGTGATTCCAGGAAAAATACACATATATATATATATATATATACACATAGGTTGTGTAGAAAAGTGTTTCTACCTCCATCCAACTCTGTGATTCCAGGGAAAATA
>VZRW01008216.1:86269-97469 GCA_013398125.1 Aegotheles bennettii | reverse complement strand
GGGTAACCCTGGCTCCCAGGAACTTAAAACCCATGCCCAGGGATAACTACGGCTCCTGAGGGGTTTAAAACCCACACCCAGGGGTAACCCTGGCTCCTGGGGGGTTTAAACCAGCACCCAGAGGTAACCCCGGCTCCTGGGGGGTTTAAAACCTACACCCAGGGGTAACCCTGGCTCCCAGGAATTTAAAACCCATGGCCAGGGGTAACTACGGCTCCTGAGGGGTTTAAAACCCACACCCAGGGGTAATCCCGGCACCTGGGGGTTTAAAACCCACACCCAGGGGTAACCCTGGCTCCCAGGAACTTAAAACCTGCACCCAGGGGTAACCCCGGCTCCTGAGGGGTTTTAAACCCACACCCAGAGGTAACCCTGGCTCCTGGGGGGGTTTAAACCCACACCCAGGGGTAACCCTGGCTCTTGGGAGTTTAAAACCCACACTGACACCTACCCAGCACAAACCCAGCTTCCAGAGGGCACTCGCCTAAAGGAACAGGGAATCCAGCCAAGTACAGTAGGCAGTCGCAGTGCTTCAATTGTATTTTACTCATTAGATTGCTCATTTGAATGTTCATATTACAAAATTAGCTGCCGTGGCCCACAGACGCATGGGGCTTCAGGAAAGCTGTCAGCTCCAAAGAGCACAAGCTCATATTTCTCCCTCCAAAGAACTCAGTGAAACAATCCCGCGTTAATCTTTAAAGCTAAATAGTGCTAAAATTTCACACAATCTACATTAGTTTTGGTTTTAAATAATTTTACCAACCATTATAAAATTAATGCGTTTGCATGTATCAGGTTACAGACATTTGCATTTAAATCAGTGAAGGATCCCATGCTGGAACAAGAAGTTTAAGCAGTCGCTGTTTCAAGAGCAGCTCATTCTTATTGCCTCAGTTTGCACAAAGTATTGAACAAAATAGGCAAGACATTGTTTCCCCACAAAACTGAGTCTTACAAGCAACAATCAAACGCCTTTGAGACAGGAAGCATTTATAAAATGCAGAGCTCTCAGCAAAGTGCTTGCAAAGGGGCATTCACTTCATTCTCCCCATTCATAGTCAAAAACCTGAAGTGATCATTTACCAGATGAAGAGGATCCGTGTCCTCTGAAGCGTTTTTATTGGCAATTGCAGGTACTCCACCGAATCAAGCTTCTGGCTGAAGTGAACTAGACAGCAGCTGCTGAGATCGGGAGAAAAAAAATGGAGGCAAACTTTTGTACAGTTAAAAATACTCCAGGAAAGCCAGCTGAGGCTGCTAACTCAGCATGCACTCGCTTCTGAAGAAACACCATGCTGACATTAGACTTCACATTGTATTAAGCTTGCAGCATTCAAAACCACACGTAGGAAACTGTTCCTGTATTCCACTCCCTTGTCTCTAACCCATCAATTTGTTTTACATATGCCCACAGGTGACCCAATACTGTTTCAGTCTCTTGTTTGGGAAAAAAAAATAATAAAAATTACTATTCTACTGAGCTTAAATCCCTGAAGAATCCATACTGTGTATGGAAGGCTCTGAATTTTGTGCCTTTACAAGCTTGATGCAAATAATGCACAGTAAATGTTTATTGTGCCGTTTTCCTCCCCGTAAGTTTTCCCCCCTTCCCTCCCAATAACCAAACCCAAAGTTTAAAACCAAAGCATGAATATGTTACCAGCACACATGGACAGGTTTACAATCTTCTGTTTTTAAAGAACAAATGACAAAAAGCATTCAAGAATATTGCATTATTTTTTTTTTAAACAGACAAGTAGCAAAAATTGATACCACCTGGAATAAAACTGCCCAGACAAAGCTCTCTACACACACCTGCATGTTGCTGTAATACTTAAATAAGTAACACCAATGCAAGGAGCATTTCTCTTAATGGCTACTAGTGTTCAAAGAAGTGTAGGATTATGGAGTTACGTATGTCTTTGTACCCTGTGAATTAAAATTCCGCAGGCGGCACCGAGACGCTTCTCACAACGGAGTCACATAGCTTTCACTTTGATTTGCTTCATCTTCATCTGCTTCTTCTCAAGTTTCTTCTGCTCACGTCGCAAAGCAGCTTCCTGTAGGCAAGGACAGAGATCAAAATGAACATCAGTGATCTCTTCAAAGAGCAAGCTGATTTTGTGGGGCTTTTCTGAAACAGACCTCCAGTATTTGAGTTCCCATCTCTAACCATGTGCACTGGCTCCTCACGGGGAGCCTTCACAGGTTTCAGAAAGCACCAGCATGTACCCTGAAAGCTGTCTGCCTTCCAGCAAGTAAGAAAACAAAGCTGCCCAGTGCTGATACACCTGCAGGCAGCCCTGGAGAGATCATCGGAGACATCTGCCAGCAACTTGTAACCATCTGAGAATCCATCTCACCTCCAGCCGACGCTGTTTCTCAGGATCCTCTTCATTCATGATCCGCTCCTTCTCTGCCCGCTTCTTCTCCTCTCGACGGGACTGGGCAGCCTCCTGTCTTTGCACGTGAGTCAGTTTAAGGAAGTTCTCTTCAACACGAGCCCTGTTCTTGTCAGCTTTTTGTTTACCCTTTTCACAGAGAAAAGCAAACGCCATTAATACAGATCTCCCTGTGAGCAGGATGCAGTACCTCTGCTAGTCAGAAACGTAAGGCTCCCAATCTTAAGATCAAGGATCCAGTGGTAACAGTTGCAACTTCACACAATATTCAGAAGACAGAAAAATACTGCTTACTTCTCTGTTCAGACGGAACTTCTTTGCTTTGTCAATAGAGTAGATAACCATGCTCATCAGAGGCAGCAAAGACTCCATGTCCTTTGGGGAAGTGTTGCCTAAACCAGGCACTAAAATAGAGATTCTCGTTAATTCAGAGGCTGGCAGGAGTCTTCTGCTTGCTCTAAGACTCTTCCCTTATTGCTCACACCATTCATGAAAGAAAGATGTTCTTATCCTCTTCAAGAAGGTGATAACTAACTAAAGGAGGCGTTTAGGGGTTGAATTCAGGCTCTCACATTAGCTTCACTTTGAGATGCAGCCTTGAATTTTGGAGAGAACTATGGGCCTTTTCTGGAAGAGACTCCCAACAAGATGTTATTATTTCAGACCAGAGTTAACCAAGTAACTCTGTGCAAGCTCAAGCTGCAAGATATGTGGCTTAAGAACAAGCTACCTTCCCATAGTGTCCTAATACAACCACCAGTGGAGATGCAAGTATGAACTAAGATAATAATAGCAAGGTTGAGTATCCTATTATCATGACAATATGCCACTCAGTCCCCAGGGTTATTACTGCCTTCCAATTACTGATTAATCAATCAATCATCCTGTTACATGCACTGACCTTATTCATTATATATTGTCTTCCACAGATGACAGAACCTGAGCGTGTGACTTGAACAAATAAAGCACAACACTCCCCCCAGGTCCACATGCACACATATACACCAGTTCTCTTACCATTAAATGTAAACAGAAGTGTCTTTTTAGTTTCAGGCAGTTTTGTAAGCTGCCCCTCCCTGGTAGGAAAGAAAAAAGTGGCTGGAATGAGTGAGGAAAAATACAGGTATACAAAATACCCAAGTTTGTTAGGGAAAACCTCAACAAGAACAAAACTACTTGAATAAAATAAACAACATTAAAAGCCTGGCTGTAACCCAAATTTAAGTTTCAAACTATTCAGATTCTGAAGCGTTTTACTCAAAAGCATGCAGTGAAAGGCATTGATGTAAAAACATCTGAACAGCACCACCCAACCCGACTGTCAGAGGTCACCTGAGCTCTGGCACTGAGCCCTAAGAAGGTCTGTGTATTCTTTATAACATTCGATTTTACACATGCCCTGTTGTTTATACTACTATAGATCTTCTTCAGTTAGGGAAAAAAAAAACTACACACTTTCTAAAGTGTTCAAGTCATTGCTGTCCCAGAACCCCACACTATTCTAAGTAAGAAAAAGAGAGCCCTACATTTCACACATCCTCCAGAGCCTCGCAGTTTCAGTACAAGTTACACAGACTGCTGCCTTATAATTAAATCAAAGCACGTTCCTTTTTTTTGGAGGACAGTCTCACATTTTGATATGGATCATTCATTTATATGCCTGCAAGCATAACGCACCCTTGCCAAAACCTGTGTGGCAATTCAGGTAAGATAAATCACCCACCACGTGGCAACTCTGAAGCAGCAGCTAAAAGCACCTTAAGACTCAGAGGCTTAGAGAAACAGAAGAGAAACTGCAACTGGGTATTTCTGAAGCACAGCTGAGAACCAACCTGAACAAAAGTACCCAGTGATGGATTCAACAGCAGAAGGTTCACCCAGATCAGCTAGGGAAGGGCAAGCAACCTCTGTGGGGTTTTTTTTTTTCACACCACAGGCTTTGCTTAAGCCTAGTTCTTAATGCATACAAATAGCATCAGAGCTAATGTGTGGAGTTCTCCTCCTGCAGTTACTTCTGAGCCCTTAAACCCTTGACACGCTGTGCATCTTTAGGGGTATTACTCAGCTGTGTGCACTGAGGCTGCCAGGCCTTATCTGAAATTTGTGGCTGCACACAAAAATAAATATCAGGGCAATACAGCACCTTGATCATCTGAACTAATGCAGCGTTTGGAAGCACTGGGTGCATATTTATTCACCTGTTTCACCTTTGCTCCCAGTTTCTCTTTGTGTGCATTCCAGCAGGCTTCACACTGCAAACAAGTCTGTCAGCCTCTATTTTGCTTAGTGTTAAATTAGCTACTGGGAGGAGAGATCTAGCTTTATACGTACTCTTGCATAAGTTTTGGACCGGAGAACTGGTCCGAGAATTGGACGGACTCAATCTTGTCAGCATAGTGCGTGAGGAAATGTATCATCTAGAAGAGAAACTGGGGTTAGTTTGTCCCACCACCAATCCATCTGCAGCCTCCCCGCTCCGTATGGGTTTGCCGAAGTGTCCACACATCACTCAGAAAATTGCTGTGCTTAGGTTGCCACAATGACACTGAAATTTAAACTGTCAGTTTTCTTTAGCTTTTGCTAGAAGGGGCCTGAATGCATGGAATTAACATGAGCAACTCAGATGTTGGGTATCTAAGTCGTGGGATTTACCAATTCATTTGATAACAGAAGTCAATTTTGAGGACCTGCTGACACACCATCAACACCCCCTTCGACCTGGCTGTCGGAGCTGACTTCCAGGCATTGAAAGGTGGCTTTAAGTCTGCAGTTCCTGTTAGACCAGCAGTTGCTACATAAAAGGAATAAAGATGGGAGAATTACATCCTTCATCCAGCCCCTAAGCTTCCTTAGGGTCTTGATTTCTCTAGATCTCACTCAGGGCCATTTGGCTCTCCTGTTGTGATGTTTACAGGAGATAAAGATTAGAACCTTTTTTGCACAGGGTTACCAAGGAGGATTTGCACTAATCCATTCAAGATTACCTTAGCGTCCATCATTCCCTCTGTGACCTCCCCCATCTCTGACAAGATAGCCAGTGAATCTGGAAGCCCGTATTTTGCACCAGACTTAGGTTTATCACTGCAGAACTCACTCTGTTTCAAAAAGAACATGGATAAAGAAATAAAAATAAACACAACTTATAAGTATCTTATCAGACTGAACTGTTTCAGCACAGTGGGGCTCCTGAAAGTACCTGATAAGAAACAATAAAAGTACACTAACTCAGTCACGCTGTCTGGCTGGGGACATTTCAAACATGAAGCAAAGTATGTAGTATCAATAGTCTTTAAGTTAGTATTTCCCTTCAATAGTCAGTACTTTAAGGAAAAAGATAAAACAATTGTCGTACATTCCTACTGGAATGCTCTAAGTGGATTAAGGCATTTTGTTTGTATTGTTTGATAACAGAACAAAACCAACTGGTACCCTACCAGTAACACTTTAGTGCTGTTACTTGAGACAAGTTATAAGAGAAAATATTTGCAAACCACTGCTGGTTATCATTGGCTTCTTTGCAAGTTTCAGGGCTTGAACATATGGGAAATTTCAATTTCAGATCACATAAAAGCAGATGACTTAGATCAAAGTGTTCCACATATCACTAATTAAGTACACTCACGCATATCCTGACAATCTACTACACAAGAATTCCAACAATTCAGCCACAAGTTTTCAGCTGTTCCCAAGAAAATAAACAATCTATAGAACAGAGGTTCTTCTATCTATTATTTATTGTTATTATTCCCAATGTGAACACACATACCAGGTCCTGCATCTCTTTCTGAAGTCGCACCAGCGCTTTTCTCGTTCCAACAGCAAACACATAGGTGTCCATATCTTCATCATTCATTGTTACTTTTATTTGCTGTGGGACAGAACATTATTAGGCCTGATCAGATTTATACGATGTGCTCTGCCTTCAGACTACTGCCCAGAGACCTCTGTCTTCTAGGACTTCAGTGTTTGTCTGACACTGATTCGTAAGAACAAAGCCTAAGTGAGGCCATACAGAGCTAAGATAAAGGTTGGTGATTTAAATTATAGATATGAAATACGAATGATTCTTTCGAACTGCTTCAACAGTTACTGAACTGGGAGATACAGAATTCTACAGAAAGACACCCAGCAATTTGCTTGTGTGTCAGGAGAGCAATCAAAAGCAGCAGAGCAGAACCAAAGGGATGCAAGTTTATCACAGCTATTCCCAAGGGCTGAGTACGTACCACTTGGTCAGAGGCTGGCCTCATCATGCGGGCAAGAACGTTCAGTAGGTCTTGTCTCTTGAGAAACTAAAAAAACAAGTTTGCAAACACAGAAAAACATAACTGAATGTACCTGGAGTGCAGCACTTCCTTGGCAGATGGCAGCGGGGCTCAAGGAAGAAGAGGACAGTTATAAGGAGATGTTTTTCATAGAATCATTTAGCTTTGAAGGGCCCTCTGGATGTCACCTATCCTGCCCCAACGCAGGCCTACTGTCAGCATTAGCTGAGTTTCTCAAGGCCTTGTCCCTCAAGGTAGGAGCTGAACCATGTGGGGCTGTTCCACCCCAGGTGCAGGACCTTGTATTTGTCTTTGTTGTACTTCCTTGGAATTCCCGTTGGTCCATTCCTCCAAGATGGTGAATTCCCTCTAAACAGCAGCTGGGTTCTTCAGCACCCAGTTACCTCCAGTTACACCATACTTCTGGTTTCTATTCTTTCTGTAAGCATTCACTCTGACCTGCTTTGGTGGGCAGAACACAGGCCTGTACCGATCTTTAGTCCCACCAGTCTTCCCTTCATGTGTGCCTGTTCAGAATCCCGTCTCTGAATTTGAGTGAAAGAGTCAAGCTGGGACTCATTGCTCCCACTGGAATGAAAAAGCCTCTAGGAACCTGAAAACTGGTGGCAGGTAAGCAGTACTACAAACTTACCTTCAGCTGGATGAGCATTCCTTCACAGCACACCCTTCCAGAGCACCACAAGTTATAGATGTGCTCATTTTCTTGATTTAGTTTCCCAGTGCTTGTAGCTTCTTTATTAGTGCCATCATCCCCTGAAGAAAACAACAGTGCCAAAGAACTGCAGTCTAAAAATCACATATTTAAACACCAAAGTTCATCAGTAGGCTCAGAGCTCAGTTGTTGCTGGATTACTTCAGTATCCTCATGACATTTCAGAATAATTTATACTCATCACCATAACCTAATTTCAGCACTGGAAGACACTTTGTCTGCACAGAGCTGTCATTAGTCCTGTCCTGCAGCTGCACAGCAAAGGTTACTCCTCCCTATAGCCTTAAAGTCTAAACCCAGCTTTATTAAAATGAACTAAAAATGGATCCTTGACATTATGGAACTCACCAACAAGAGCAAAGTTACTTTCTAGCAGCTCCCTGTGAGTGTTGAACCACGCGTGAGCCAGACGGTTGTTTTTGTTCTTCCCAATAATGTAATTCATGATGTAAGCAAGAAGACCTGTTACCATCAGGATCTCCATGTAGTAACTCTCCCAGCTGTTTTGAAGGTGAGCAGGGACCTAGGGTTAAGTGAATGGAGACTTTTACGTATGGAATGAGCGGATTCCACGTACACAAACACTTTGGAAAATGCAGAGCACTGGAGAAGCTTCATCCCAAACACAGCGATGAGCTTCACCAAGGTGACAGAGCACAGCTAAGCCTACACAATGTGTTTGGCTCTACTGGGCACAGCAATCATACAGGAAACAACTCACAATAGCATTCCCAAAATACTTCTCTTCCATGTCAGCCCGTGGAGCATGTATCCCTCGGAGCAGCCAACAGCCCGGCACTTCAACCCACGGATTATTTGAGCTTGATGCCCTGCCCCTTATGGCATTATCTGATCATCACATCACTTCTGTTGAAATCTAAATACCCAGCAGTCAGACTGCCAAGAGCCATACACTGTGGGGGAGCTGGGAAGCCTGCCTGACCTTGCCATCTTCGGAGAATAATTAGCTCTTCCTCTATCACCATATCACCCTTCAGTCATACAAGTACCCAAACCTTAATTTTCACTGCCAAAGTCAGCTGTAACACTTAAAAAGAGATCTTGGGGATAATAAAAATGCAGGCCTTAAGCACCTGATTGTTCTGTAAAAGACTTTCTTGGGAGGCAACAAGAAGGTGGTGCAGGGTGGACAGAGAGATTAGATTCAAAAACCATCAGAGGAGTCATTTCTGATCTGAAACTTTAGCCACAGACAAGCCAAAAAATAGATGATATTTATTGTAAGCATATCATCATTGCAACCTCTTCTTGTTGACAAACACTCAGACCTTCTGGGATGTCTGTTTTTTCTCTGGGTTAAACAAAGGTCATCACTAGCTCCTTCACTTCTCCCCCATAGTCCTAGGGGAAAAAGAAGCTAAATCTTACAGTGCTTTGGTCAAAACTATGTTTCAAAAGGTCTGTTTCAATAAAGAATTTCCTGACCTATATTGCAATTGCTTGAATGCAGAGAACAGCACTGATCCAAAGATGGGAGTCGTAGCAGCTTAAAATAGAGAACCACAGATCAAAGGCACCTGCCCTGGAAGTTTTACTGGAGTTGCTATTTAAAGCAGCACAAACCAGTGCAGAAGAACATGGATTTGGGAGCTGGCACACCCAGATCATATCCTGCTGCTATCCTCTTGCATTATTTCAGGTATTTCTTGTCACCATACTTCTTCCCATTCCTGCACTGTCTTGTTAATTCAAATAGCAAATTCTTTAGGACAGATTCTCTCTTATGTTTGTACATCGACGACATCACCAGGATGTCACCTTAAAAAGCAAAGGATGAAACATTAAATAGAAAGCAGATCAACATTTATTTATACCTACATTAACTATTGTTATGGGGTCCTTATTTTTGCTTGGAGACCCATCTGGTTTTTCCTCATAGCCTTCAAACTCCTCATCATCATATGGTTCACTCTCGGTATCACCTTCCTATAGGACAAAATCACAGCATGAAAATCCCAAGCTCGTTAATCAAACTCCAAAAATACAAGGTGAGAAAGAGAGTTGTAGAGATACTATTAGGAAACACATAGAGAAAGGAGATGAGGCACTACCTGTGCATCTGCATCATCAAAGTCTTCCTGATTCTCATCCTGACCTTCAAGCTCTACAGTGGCTTCTTCTTCATCATCCTCTGTAGTGATGACCCTCTGAGGAGACTCTGTGACTGCATCTTCATTAACATCTTCAAATTCAGCAAAGTCATTATCATCGTATTCCATAATGTCATCTCCATCCTCAAATTCATCATACTTTGCCAAAGAAAAACTCCATGGGATGAACAGGACAGCGATAAAAATATAGAAGTGCTTCATTTTCACTGAAAAAAAAAAAAATAAATCAAACATTGCAAAAAACCCTTATCAATTCTGTTCCATCACACCTCCAGTAACACCAGAACAATTTAAAAACACTACCAGGGTCAGACCAGAGAGAGAAATAAACCCCTGCCTGATCTTGCCATCTTCTGTGTAAAGAAGGTGAGCACTCTTACAAGAAAAAAAGCAACTTTGCAGGGGAGGCTCTAGACTCTTTCGCTGGCAGCAGCAAGTTCACATCTGGCCAAGCTGTTCAGATGAGCAAGTCCTGAAAGCCAAGATGTTTCACTATAGAGCTGCCTCTCCAATAGCACCTCTCAGTCAGTGTCACCAGCACAGCTCAAACACCACACACTGTGCTGACAGTTGCTATTAATTAGCAATTAGACACAGTCAGATCAATGAATGTGTAATAGCTGCGGTCAATCTTCAAATTAATTTGATTTATTTACTTTAAACAGCAATGCCCCTATAGCCTCTGCTAGTTTAGAGGTTCCACAGCAGCCCAGTGCTGTTTCTGTCTCGAGACAGAGACTTTTTTTGGTGAGGTCTACAAAAAGCAGCAGGAAGAGGATGGATAATGCACTGGTCCCCAGACAGCAGAGTAAACTGGGGCTCGTGAGGCTAAAGCTCTCCCCAGATTTACCAGAAACCTGCAGAGACCGTTTGCCACTTCACCTTTTTTTTTTGCCCTCAGCTTCCTCTGTCTTTTCTCCTTGATCTCAAAACCATCTCAGGCTGTGGGGACCACCACCAAGGTCCAAACTGGGAGCCTGAAGAGGCAGTGAGAACCCACCCCTGCACTGCACAGACAGCTCTGGAGCATCAGCTCTGGCATTAAGACTCATTTTACACACACCCCCCCCAGCAACCAGATCCGAGTGGGAACTTGAATGTTAATGAGATCATTCTCTGAAAAACTTGAAATAGAAACGATTTGATTCTGAATGAGAGCAGCCACGAGTGACAGGGATGGCTGAAACAAACAACTTTGTCAGAGACTGATTATCCCAGCCAAAGCCTGACCAGAACACGTCCCCAGGAACATCCACGTGGGAAGCATGGGAAGGCAGAGCCCAGGGGCTGAGCAGGTTGGATATGGCACAATTTTATGGGAATTCAAACAGGAAAGCAAAACACCATTTACATATGGCAGAATTTGCATTCAGAGGGTAAAAACACGGAGCCACCTGCTCAACCCAACCCCAATGGTTTCACAGGAAGAATTTTGGGGCTATCTGAGCAGATTCACTCTTGGAAGACCCCACCGCTCCATCAGCCCCTGCAGAATTCCCGCGGCCGATCCCAACGGGACAGAGGGCAGGAGCCACACGCACCGCACCCGGCCCTGTCCCGGGGCAGGATGGGGGCCAAGTTTAAACGACCCCACGGAGCAGAACAGGCTCCGACAGCTCCTCCACGCCACCGCCTTCCCCCTCCAAGAGCAGCCGGTTCAGCCCC
>VZRW01008216.1:53739-84727 GCA_013398125.1 Aegotheles bennettii | reverse complement strand
GGGGCCTCGGCGGTCTCACTGCGCCTGCCATGGCTACCCTGAAGGAGCCCCCTCCCTGTCCTCACTGGTGGGCTCCGTGGGCAAACAGACCCAAATTTCCTATTTTTGTTGTAGGACAGAATAAAAGAACGATTGCTTTCATTTTCTGGGGTGGTGGGAGGGGAAGAAAAGTCACAAAGTACAGTCAGGAAGAATCCTTAAAATCGGACCTGATAAAAGATTCGGCTGTCAGCAGCAGAAGGACAAGGTTCTGCTCTTCATCTGTTTGTTGTACACTTTGAGCTCCTACTGCCACGCATCTGGCGGGGTGAGAGCCACAAGGTGCATCACTGACTCCAGAGTCAGCCACTGCTGTGGGGAGCTGAACAGCAGAGCTTTCCCCAAAGTCTCCTGGACAACTCTGGTCTAGACCTGAAACTCATTGAGCAAGTCCCAGGCTGGTAAATGTCCTGCACAGGGAGCAGGAGCAGTGTTTACTCTGATTATTTTGAAGTTGCTTCTCCTGGCAGTGAATTCTGATCTCACTGGAGGTTTCGCACTGAATGTGAGGATTTGTTTAATAAGACTGGGAGCCTTTGGGCCATCTAATTATGATGCACTTCAAAGCAGTGGGTGTCATAGCATCTTTGACTGCCTTAGAGGTACTACTTGATCGTGCAGATGAAATAATTAAATTACTCGGAATGAGAAGTGTAAATCTTAATATATCAGCTGGGTCTTCTCTTCATCTGGCTTGGAAAACCAAGTTCTGGGCAGGCATGTGCAGTGTTTAAAATGTGGTTTGAAAAATATAGGTTGGAGAACATAGAAATGTTTGATGGAGTACATTTAGATGGCTGAAGATGCTTCCTTAGGAAGGAGAGGAGGCTGACTTTTGGGCAGGAGTGTTCCTTGTGCTGCTTTGGGTCTGCTGTTTCAGAGACACCCAGATTGCAGCAGTGTGGTATTTACAGAGCGATGAAACGCCTGAGGGTGGGACTGTATGGACATGCAAAATATGTTCTGAGTTGAATTTTCATCCTTTGCTCCTCCTGATGTTCAAAGTTCTGGCCTTGGGTTTGTTTGTCTTAGGTTGCAAAACAGACACAGCAGGTAACGTCTTAAATAAGCTTAGGCAGTCACTGATGGACACAGTCTGGTTTGGAAGACAATCTCTTTGGTTTATTCTTTTCTGGAATTGTGGAACAAAGCCCAGATCCTTTTTGGGAAACAGATCACACTCCTGTCAGTCACAGTGCCACACGACTCTTGATTGTGACTGTTGTCACTTACAGCAGAAGTCGTGACAATTACACATACCTGCCTCAGGCAGGGAGGGCGTTAATTTCCCTGCTCTGATTTCACCAGGTACACTGAGGACATCATGAATTGGAATAAAGGTGGACCTGGTACTAAGAGAGGCTTTGGTTTCGGTGGATTTGCCATAACTCCTGGGAAGAAAGAGGAGCCCAAGCTCTCTCAGCAGTCTCACAGCGCTTTCGGAACAGCCGGTTCTTCTGCTGCATTTGCGAAATCGGGACCTCCTCAGCTGCCTTCTTTCTACAAAATTGGGTCAAAACGAGCAAATTTTGATGAAGAGAATGCGTAAGTAGGGTTATTTCTTGTGTTTATCCAGCTCTAGGTTTTAGTGGTTTCACGTTTCCAAGGTCAGGGAAAGTATCTGTGCTGTTTCTGAGGTTTAGTTATTTAGAAAAGCTTGCGCAAGGATGAATACCCTAACGCTGCAGTATGGTGTAACAGAACCCAGGCAGCTTTACAGCAGCAGTATCAAGGAAAACTGACCTAGTCACATGCAGGATCTCCCATCCCTGCTCTGCAGCAGACTTTTGGTGTCACCCAGGACTGATTATTTACCCTTTTTGGGGTGTCAGCCCATTATCTGTANATACATCCTTGCCATTAATTATATTCAAAAGACTGTGAGATACTACAGCAGCCCACAGAGAGCTCTCCTCCTTTAGCTTTCCTCTCCCTAAGAATGTATTCACACTCCAGTGTGTTTGAAATTGGATAATAATAATTGGATAATAATAATAATAATAGGATAATAAGCAGGATAAATTTGGGTGGGTTTTGCACAGGGAAACATTCAGCTCCACTTTTCTTTACTAACCCTTTTATCAGCTGCACGAGTGCATTGAATAGGAGGGGGGTCAGAAAAGCATCCTGTATTCACCAGCCTGGGGGAGTCACTCAAGAAGATCAATTTCATAACATCTGCTTGCCCTACCACCACTTTTAGCTTGCAGCATGAATAATTGTAAATAAATAAATCAATCTCAGCATCTTTTTCTGTGTGCATACTGACTTATTGTCCATCTCTGTGTGGGAGACTTGGCTCAACTCTGAACCTATGAGAGGCAGCGTGCTGTAGATATGTGCTGACTGGGCCATTGCTCCTTTCTTTTCAGGTACTTTGAAGATGAAGAGGAAGATTCCAGCAATGTGGAGTTGCCGTACATTCCCGCAGAGAATTCCCCCACTCGCCAGCAGTTTCATTCCAAGTCAGCAGACTCTGACAGCGACGACGATCCTCTGGAGGCTTTCATGGCTGAAGTGGAGGCAAGACCCGGCTCGTGAAATGTTTATTCATTTATGTGGCCATAATTCTCTCCAGTCAGGAGCAGCAGATGTCACTCCTGGCTTGGGCAACTGCATCCAGAATGTCACTTAGCTTTTGTTTTTTATGTAAGGTGCCCTGTTAATTAGAACGGGGAGGCGGATTAGGTGGGGAAAGAGTGGATATGATTTACAGCAGCTTAACTATTTAACTGTTTTGAGCATGTCAAGGCAATACAACAAAGAGCTTTGTGTGTCTGTGAATATGAAATGAAGGTTTTGTGCATTTTTCACTACCTGAATTGAAATGATTTGTTTTCTTAGCTACAGTCCTGTTATTAGCTGGTTTCTATGACGGTGTTTTCAGGAAGAATGAGGAGAATATGTTTTTCAACAACACTACCACAAAGTTACAGTATATAAATTTCAAAGGTATTAGTAGGAGAATTAATTTAACATAATAGGATATGGAATGAGAGAAAGTTTAGTCCAAAAAGTGCTGTCTCTGTGGCATGATGGTCTAGTTGTGTAGGGACAGTTTTCCCTTCCATGTTTGATCATCTTAGTTTTTTTTAACTTCATAATTTTATGACCTGTTAGGATCAAGCTGCTCGAGACATGAAGAGACTTGAAGATAAAGACAAAGAAAAGAAGAACGTTAAGTAAGTTCTCTTTTATAATTCCCATGCCTGCCTGTGTCTTGTGTGGTGCTAAGAGAATTCCAATGCATTTTGTTAATGATGATTGTTCTGTAGACAGTATAATAAACACCTAATAAACAGCACTAACCAGCGCATGGTATCCCCCCTGGGTAAAGTTGTGTGCAGTGGAAATAAGAAGGAAGAATCCATGGTGGCATCCTATGGTATAATGTAACAACTCTGAGAGTGATCTCAAGCCAGAAGCCTTTCTAGGCCATGCAAAGTGGGGCAGCATGTGGTACTGCTGCCACCTTCCAGATCAGCCCAAAGAGGTTTTTTTTGTCTTTCCCCATCCTTGCAGTTTGGTTTAAAATTGTGTTTATGTGAGCAAAATAACTCGGTGCTGCTGTACCTGTAGTACCAGAGATTCTTCCAAACTTGAACTAGGTTTTAAGACATTCCCTGTAGGGCTGATATATATATCATTATATATAGCATGTGACAATTGGGATACTAAATTTGGAGTTTAAAGCCAGTTTACATTTTTGCATCTTGTCTTTATCTTTTTGACCAAGGAAAATAATTATGCTGTTGATTCTTGCTGTAAATGTCAGATACATTGGTAGAACTTGCATTGCATGGGGTTGATCAGATTATACATGGTCCTGAAACAGAACACCGGATCCAAATCACCACCTGGGGAAGTTCTGAACTGGATTTGCGCTTCCTGGCTCATACTCCTCTTCAGTTATGGGACTTCTGTAGCATCAAGAGCTTAGACCAGGATGATCTTTGATGTGGCTTCTACTGGGAAGACGGAGTCCTAATCTTTCAGTCTCATTAATAGAAGTAAACAGAAGTCTTTGCAGGGTCGCTGTTATGGTTGGCACCAAATATGAAAACTCCATGGGTTGGGATTATAAATGTTACTGAGATGTTAGTGTTGTGTCTTCCACGAAATATGGAGCTCAGCACTAATGGAATGAAAGTATGGAGCTGAGTATGTGGAACACTTGCAGGGAAGTTTTTTTTCTCCGCTTGTTTTTCCAGGGGTATTCGAGATGACATTGAAGAGGAAGATGACCAAGTGAGTTCCTATGCAGTCTTTCTATTTTCTTTTTTTGTTGCTTTTGTTTTGTTCTGTTTTTTTATTTTCCCTCCCCAAATATATAACTACTAGGTACAAACAAAACTCCAGTATCATGCACAGTATCCAGACATTTCAGCAGGAAGCTGTAGTGGTTACCCTGCTGCCTCTACCCTTCTAGGTGTTTCACTAAAAAAGGAAGAATATTAAGAGACAATTTCATTCTTTTTTACTCCGTTTAAGAAGATTTTTTTTTTTTCAGTCAATTTGAATTTCAGCTTCCTGTATGGTTTTTTTAGTGTTTGAGGGTCTCATCAAACTTGAAATTAGCAGAATCAACTAACATGGAGCACCAGTGAGAGACTGTTTAATTGTGGAGGCTGTTTGCAGTGAAATTTCCTGTCTGTTAAGGGCAAGCATCAGGCCTTTTGCATTTCATTTTCAGGGGAGCTCCAGTTCTAATTGAGGATTATAAGTATTGCTGTAACAATAAACAAAAAGGAAAGACTTGATTTCAAAATGGACCTTACTACTAAATTGTAATTCTCAAATTGTGTTACTCACAGTAATGCAGGGCATGGAAGGGCTGTCTGGCCTCTAGGTCTTTGCTTCCAGTTTGGTGAGTGTAGCTGTGCTGAAGGTTGAGCAAAGGTGCCTTATGCTTGTAGGCAGCTGTTGTTCAAGTGTGTTTTATGCATATCGATGTGACACAGTGACAATTGGCCATACAAATGAAAAAAGCCAGATGAGTACATATATTTCCTTGTAACTGAACATTGCTTTAGATATCTGATCTTAAATATTTGCCTGCAAGTCAGGTGAGACTGGTGTTTTCTCCATGAGAGTGTCTTGGTGTGCCAGTGAGATTCTGTAAGACACATTGGCATGTGACAGTGGTGACAGCGACTTCTAACTCGGGCTTGTGTTGAAGGACTCTTCTGAAATAGTTTCTTTGCCATTTGCTGTTGACTTTCTCAATGAAAAACAGATACATTTTCATTTCTTAGGATCTAGTGAGGGGAAGTGGAGAAACCATCTTGGGCATAGTGTGTTTAAAAAAATGTAAACATCATGTGCTTAGTAACATCGTGTTCTTTGTTTAAAAACCTGCAGTGTTTGTACTTCATTTGAGTGATTCATAGATTCTTGTTATAACAAGTCTTGGTAGAAGGAGTTGTTAAGCAGACATGTAAGAGGAATAGTTTGGATTTTAAAAGCATTTTGTGATCTAACTGACACTATAGTTGTTTTCTTCATTTGTATTCATTGTCCTTCTTCTGGATGTAACTGTTGGTATTTAGTGGAAGAACCAGTTCTAGTGAACTTTTTTTTTCCCTCAGTGGTGGGTGTGAAAGCAAACAGCCATGTAGCATATGCATCATTTAAACAAATGTAGTAGTATTTTTGCATTCTATTGTATGTGATTTTACTGATATGTTTTGCTGCAGGAAGCTTATTTTCGCTACATGGCTGAAAACCCCACTGCTGGTGTGGTCCAAGAAGAGGAAGAGGATAACCTGGAGTATGATAGTGATGGGAACCCAATTGCACCGTCCAAAAAAATCATCGATCCTCTTCCACCTATTGACCATTCAGAGGTAGGAGATTGATTCCATTCTGTTCTGTCTGAGGCATTCTAGAAAGCAGGTGCTAAGAAGTACCAAATATGGTTTTGTCCTTGTAGTTGGTGGGTAATATTTTAGTTCTGTGCCACTGAAGACCCTTCAAATGTGCCATCATACTAATGATCCTTCAAATAACTTGATATTAAACTAATGTTCTTGCAGATAGTTAAGAACTTTTTCTCAAAAGGACTCTTTCCCTTTAAAACTGAGTATACAGAGAGAGAATCTTGAGTCCTGGACTAACTGAGTAACTACCCTTGCAGATTGAATATCCACCATTTGAGAAAAATTTCTATGAAGAGCATGAGGAGATCACCAGCCTCACCCCCCAGCAAGTGGTGGAGTTACGTCATAAGCTAAATCTCCGGGTAAGCTGATAACAAAACTGTCCTCCTAAGATCTTACTCCCATTTTTTTTAGCCTGTCTTAGTGGTTTTCATGAAGATTTTAACAGGAAACTCCAGGTTTTGAATACCAAGCCTCTTGGAGACCTTGAGTGACTTTAGGGGAGCTTGGTTTTCTTCAGCAGTTCTTGGAAGTCTTTCAGTTGTCAAAGTGGGCATCCAAGATTGCCAGTTGCATGGTTGCACTTGAGCTAAAGAACTAGGAATTGAAACTGGAAATATTATATGCAAGAATTAGTTCTTTGCCATTTGTGACGTGTAAGTGCGGTGCCTTTCTATGAAGGGAAGTCTTTGGAGGGTAAGGAGACCAATTGTACAAGGAGGTTGATACGATGTTTGGTAGCCTGTGCTCATTGACAATTTATCTGAATTTTTATAGCTGAAAGTCCTATTTACACAACACATCTGTGATTTGCACCTAGTTAAACTTATGTCTATTAAAAAACAAAAAGCTGGTTTTGGAGGTAGAGAGACTTTTTATCATTTTTGTACAGATTGCTCTTTGTTTTTCTCTTACTGTTCATGAACACAGATATGTTTCTGTTTCTCAGGTCTCCGGTGCTGCTCCTCCAAGGCCTGGCAGTAGTTTTGCTCATTTTGGGTTTGATGAGCAACTTATGCATCAAATCAGGAAATCAGAGTATACCCAACCGACTCCTATACAGTGTCAGGTGAGTGCTGTTACTTGTCTAAAATCTAAACAGAACTAATAGAACACATGCGAAGGTCCCCAGTCTGTGTGAGGGTGTATACAATTCCAGTTTCCTACATAGAGCTGCCACAGAGAAGAATAATTTGTGTTTTTCTAGGAAAATAGCTTTCATGTTTTTTATATAGGAGTTTACCCACTCTTGCTCATAGAAATGTATGAAAGATTTATTTCTTTTTAGAAGTTGTATTAAAAATCACCGTAGCAGTAGCTGAGTAAAGAGCCACACATTGACTTATTCCTTTAAATGCTTTTGAATGTCTTGTAACTGGAAGAGGTGTGCAACAAGGTGTTTTTTAAATGTCTTTCAGCAGTTAGAATAAGTGCCCTCTGAGCTGGACCATTTAATTGGTCATTCCTTGGAGAGCCCTGCATGCAAAAGTACTTCTACTGCATATGTAAATTGATTGCCATAAGTAGTTAAGGTTATCATTAATGTGATCATAACCACACCACTGCTGATGCTTTCCTTAAAGTATAAAAAATGACATGGTGCTGTTTCCAAGGGCTGTGTATTAAGACCTTAGTCCATACTATTTGTAAAAACCTGTGGTTGAGAGGTCCTTATAGCAACAGTAGGGATGAACTGAGGACTTCAGAATGGTTACAGAAAGGATAGCATCAGAGAATTTGTTTTTAGTGTTCTTACAGCTGGACAAGATGTATTTATGGATGTGTAAATATATCCTTGGGATGTTGCACTGTGCCCAAACATTGATTTCATATAGGACACTGGTAGTCATAGCATGACAATTGTTCCAGCCCTTAAAACAAATTAATTCAGATCTGAACTTCACACTAAAACTGTGTGAGCATCAATGCGTGTTGCTATGAGCGCTCTGTAATGTGCTTTTCTCTTGTTATCTGAGTTTCTATGTAATAGCTAGCACAAGAATATGCTCAGGTACGCATAATATGGGTTTAGAATCTCCTTATTTTTAGGGTGTTCCAGTTGCACTAAGCGGCAGAGACATGATTGGGATAGCTAAGACGGGAAGTGGAAAAACAGCAGCCTTCATCTGGCCGATGTTGATTCACATCATGGATCAAAAAGAGCTTGAACCAGGGGATGGTCCCATTGCAGTGATCGTATGCCCGACCAGAGAGCTTTGCCAACAGGTGGGTGTACAGTAAGTACAGTGCCATGCAGTGTTCGTATAGGAGATGTCAAAATTCTGGGCAGAAATTACCAGAGAACCTCAGTAAACTATTTGTAAAAGCTACTCTGTGCATTAGTAGCATGCCTTCAATGTAAGCTCACAATTTCTTACACCTCTGTTTGTTGAAGGATCGTGACAAATCTGGAATTATAAATTTTTGCACAGGTGCTCCCATATTATTTTGAATTATTAAGAATACTGTGGACACGTTGCACAAACTGTGTGTGTAAAAAGACAGAGCCTGCAGGTTAAAGTACCATTGAATGGCTAAATAGGTTTCTCAAATAACTGGAAATTTTCCACAAGTATTTAAGTGTCAGCCCTGAGGATTTCTGAATGATTTCACTAAGTTATTACCGGAGAAGTGGATTTCAGGAGCTGGATTTTATTTCCAAGGTGGGTATATTTTCTCAGATCTATCTAACGTGAGCTGTGGTGTGCTTTGTTGAAAATTCTCAGATCCATTCTGAATGCAAACGCTTTGGGAAGGCGTATAATCTGCGCTCTGTCGCTGTATATGGAGGAGGAAGCATGTGGGAGCAAGCCAAAGCCCTGCAGGAGGGGGCAGAGATCGTTGTCTGCACACCAGTAAGTACCTGTATGCACAAAGTACAATTTTTTTGTTGCTTAACTGAAGCTGAGACATATTTTAATCTCATTGGTGATGCAGAATTTGTTCTCTGATCACAGAAATCCAGGTTCTTCACAGGTTATCAGGTGCTGGGAGCAAATATGCTGGGATTACTTGTGTCCCAAGAGAAATTGAAGGAGATTAGGTATGATTTCCAATACAAGACAGAACAGCAAGCAAGATCTGCTTGAACTAGTATCAGTTGTGTGCAACACCAGCTTCTGATTGCTGAGCCTAAAATTCATGAAGAAAATTCTCAGGATGCCATGAACTTGAGGCCATTTTACTGAATTGGTGTATAGCCTGTGGCAGCAATACCAAAGGGTTGAAATACTGAATCAGAATAGGTATTGATGCTGAACCAGTGATTTAAATGAGCACCATTGTCAACTGACATTGCTTATTGCAAAAACTGGTTACAAATTTGGACAGAACTGAGCAACTAATGGTTGGAGGAAGGTTTATTGTGGCTATTTATTGGGGTACTAGGCAAGAGAATAAAACATGAAGAACTCCTACATCAAATATTATGGGATTAAATAGTCAGTTCACAATTAAAATTTAATTGTAATGGAGACTGGGGAATTCTAGGATCTCAGCACTGTTAACCCTGAAAATCCAGTCCTAAAATTCATTTTAGGAAGTATGGTTAATGAGAGTTTCAGGAATCTGTTTCTGTGAGTTGAATACTAACACTTCTAGACTGAAACCTTGGAATGTTTTCTGGTCTAAGTCTGTGGTAAGTGAGGATAAAAAGCAGTTAAGTGCTTGAAGGTTGCATATATTAACATTTTCTAAAATATGCTTAAAAAACTTGTTTGTTTGTTTGTTTATTAGGGTCGTTTAATTGATCATGTGAAAAAGAAAGCTACAAACCTTCAAAGAGTCACTTACCTGGTGTTTGATGAAGCTGACAGAATGTTCGATATGGGGTTTGGTATGTAATGAACAAAGATCACTGCTTTGGAAAGCAGTGGTGTCTAGTTCCCAGCTTAGGAGGACTGTTTCTAACCCCTGTAGCTTCATAGACTTTGAAAATACATTAAGGAAACACTTTATAGACAGAAGTCATATTTCAAGGTCTTAATAATATCTATTGATATAAAGACATCAGTGAAGTCCCGTTGATGATGAAGTCCAAAGACCCTGATTTTTATCTTGGAGTTGCTGAATAACCTTTGGGCAAGTCACTTCTGTGCTTCTGTACAAACTAGTGGTGTTAAAAGAACTTTCTACTTTATTGTAAGAGGTTTGGTCATTCAGATCTGGATGATTTCGAATATGTGCTCAAGCACCATGGGCCATAGCAAAGATTTGACAGAACTGTAGTACCACAAACGGAGGGAGACACTTGTAAGACGTACAGGGCATGCACAGACCCTGATAGGTTCTTTGCTTACAGAATGTTTTGCTGAAGGAGCTTTCAAATGTTTCTTTGTACAGCAAAGGAACTTTCATTGTGCTGCAGAGAGCACCTGGAAGTCATAGTGTAGCATTAAATATTGAGTGAGAGGCCCTCATTCATTCTATGGTTATTTGATAAATAAAGCAACAAAGTTGCATTTTCAGTTATTCTACTAAATAATGAGTGCTGATTAGAACATTTTCCCTTTCCAGAATACCAGGTCAGATCAATTGCAAGCCACGTACGTCCTGACAGACAGAGTAAGTATAAGCATGTTTCAATATAAACTCCTCAAAGTCAAAGGAGGGCGTATGGTGGGCTACCAGTTAAAAATCTGGAACAGAGCTGGGATTTCCTGTTCCTGATACAGTCACACAATGAGACTTGTGTGAGAGACCACTGGTGTTACTTCTCAGTGCGGGCTGTTGGGAGGAAGCGCTTGTGAGTTTGGTTAAACATCTGTGCTTGTTCATCACTGTGTAATCCCCCCCCAGACTTTACTCCGGGAAAAAATGATTAGCTGAATTAATGTTGGCATGCTTTGAGATCCTGTGTTCCAAGCTGCCGTGAAAGAATGTTCACAGCAGTGCCCAGTTATCTACATCTTGTTCACTGACAGTTGTACAGGTCCTCATTCACAAGATGTGTGCAGTGTTAAAGAAAATGTATTTTTCAAGGAGTTCAAGTACTGTTTTTCTTGTAGCCCTCTTGTTCAGTGCCACCTTCCGTAAGAAGATTGAGAAATTGGCTCGAGATATTCTGATCGACCCAATCCGAGTTGTGCAGGGAGACATTGGAGAGGTAATTCCATATGACTCCTGAGACAGAGGAGTGAACCTTTCTGTTTCTGTTGTTCAAAATTTATGTTAAACCCCAGTAGTCATCGTGTATATTTAAATACTTTGTGTTTAACAAGAAATGGTAAGGTTTTGGTTTAGGTTTGATTTTTTTCATTTTACTGAGCTTGCTTTCTGCCCAAAAAACTCGTGTAGTGATGGGAGGTTTCATCAAGGAGTGAAACATTAACATGGTGATTGATTTTATTGTTTTTATTAGGCTGAAGCAATGGTTATATCCTTTTGTTTTGTCTCAAAACTATAAATAAATCACAGCTTTTGCAATGAAGGATTTGAAACTTAGGCTGCGATGTCTTTCAGCTGGTTTATGTGGGAATGTTGATTCTGTACTTGCTTGACAGTAGCAGCTGAACTGTTAGCAGACAGGATTTGGTAATAAATTGATGAAGTGGGCAGATGTATACTTGCTGTGAAGAAACTTTGCTTATAAAATATGAAAACTGTTGAGATATTTCACAAGATGCCTCCAGAACATTCTTCTTTTAACCAGTTCCCTGCATTTTAAAATTTTTTTTCAAACAGGAATGTGAGCTATCCCTTTATAACAACAAAATCAATGGCTGCCTGAAGCCCCTTCTTTCTGGGAAAATGTTTTTCCTAAACATTACTTAAGAAAAGAAGCAGCTTTCCTAGCTCAATCACAGGGTTTCTGTTCTTTGATCTAAATTATTACCCTGTTATGACAGCATCATCCTTGAAATCACTAATAATGTGTAAAAATTTAATTTTTCTGAGCAGCTTCCTGGCAGTGCTGTGTGCTCCACTGTACTTTTATTCCATGCAACACAGCATGTACAGGGAGTCTGGTCACACCTCCCCTCTTCCTGACTCTGAGGACACATCACAGCTCACAGGGGTACTTTCTCTGATCACCATACGAATAACTTATGCTGGTGAGCATCCTCTCCATCTCAGCCCCTGCTCTTGCACAGTCTGTTTTAGATGTTAATAGCATCTGTTGCAAGAGCAGTACCCATCTTTAGATCAGGAGGGTGCTGAACTGCATCATGTCAAAGACTGTACTTTGCCTCTCTCAGGTTTATCAAAGAGCAGCTTGTTTAACCCCTGCCTTTTCTGCACCGTGAAGATAAAGTGGTCAACAGTTTGACAAGGGGGAGAGAGCTGAAATCTCTTCTAAAGGGGAGTTTTGGTCTCCTTCTTCTCCACTTTTTATTGTCACACCTAGTTTAAATTCCTCATTTTATCCTGCCATCTGTGTGTGTGTGTTTGCCATACTGCCCTTTCTGCCCTGCATTATTACCTGCCTTATTTCTCCCCTTAGGCAAACGAAGATGTTACTCAAATTGTGGAGATTTTCCCCTCTGGCCCTAGCAAATGGAACTGGCTGACTCGACGTCTGGTGGAGTTCACATCTTCTGGAAGCGTTCTGCTGTTTGTCACCAAGAAGGCAAACGCAGAAGAGTTGGCCAATAACCTGAAGCAGGAGGATCATAATCTGGGGTTGCTTCATGGTGACATGGACCAGAGCGAGAGGAATAAAGTCATTTCAGAATTTAAGAAAAAAGGGATCCCAATACTGGTAGCTACTGATGTGGCAGGTATGTGATCAACCACTCATACAAGTCGTTGGTATCAGCAGAAAGGCTGACACATTTCAGTGGGAGGCAGCAAGGTTGGTGGCTACACCTGCACAAAAACACTGTGTTTCAGATGCTTTTTCAGAAGTACACAGTGCTAGCAAGAGGTTTCATTTTTAAAGTCTTTTAATGACGTTTTAATTACAGTCTGACAGATATTTTTTAATATACAGAAAGGAAATAAGCTGTTCCTTAAGGAAGTAGTTGCTGCTCGTTAATCAGCTGATACATTCTACATGCTTAAGTAAAGATGAAGTGGACACGCTTGGAGCCTTCTCTAGAGCAGCTTTTGTACCCAGATGTTTAGCTGAAAAAAAGCGAATTTCAGTGTCCTTTAATAAAATCCCCTCTCTTCCTTGCAATAACAATCATTTAAAGGATCTCTTCCATCTCCAATTCTATGAATTTGGGGATTGGTTTAATTTATTCTACTCTTGGAGAAGATATTGTTACACTTAAAGAGTTCCAGCCTATGAAGGGTGTCCTGACTGGGGTGTGTTCCTGTGGAAACTCCTGTTGTACACTGGAGCAGAATGAAGTGCTACACTGGTATGAATGGGGTTGCTTGGAATTTGTATGGGATAATCACTCTTACAGCTCTATTATTCTTTATTACAGCTCGTGGGTTAGATATTCCTTCCATTAAGACTGTCATCAATTACGATGTGGCTCGGGACATAGATACGCACACCCATCGAATCGGTCGTACTGGCAGGGCAGGCGAGAAGGGAGTTGCCTACACTCTGCTGACTCCCAAAGACAGTAACTTCGCTGGTGATCTGGTCAGGAATCTGGAAGGTGCTAATCAACATGTTTCCAAAGAGCTGTTGGATCTAGCAATGCAGGTACGAACCAGCAAAACTCCTTGAGTAGAGGAAGGTTCCTTCCATGATTAGCACAAAAGCAGAAGCTCAGACTCGTTCCTGGCTCCATTGTGTCCGTAGTGATCTTTTGCCAACTTATGCTGTTTTTAAGTAGACTTTCTAGTGTTTTTAGTGGCCTGTGAAAGAATCCACAAAGACATAAAGATTTTTGAACACAGTATGTAATCTATTTTGGGGTCAGGCACTGCCTAGAAAATTAGGAGCTGCAATCTGGCTGCTGCCAGCAGAGCACTCCAGCTCCGGTACCTCATTACAATCAGATTTTTGATAGGCATTTATGGCAGCACTTGGGAAATGTGGCTCAGTTGAAAGCTAAAGTAGTAAATAATTACAGGGACATTCACTCTGTGAAACAGTTGTTGCTTGATCATTATACCTGTGTGGCAATGCTGTCTGGCAGGCTCGCTATATATAGGGATGACGGAGAGCTGAAGCAATTGTACTTGCACCACTGAACTCATCAGCTCCTTAAGTCTTTTGCTGCCCATGGAGCTGCAAGAGATCAAAGACTTTTTTGGTAACTCCCAAATTCAGAGATGGATTAGCATGCTTCTGGCTTCATTGCCAAGCAGCTTGGGCACCAGGTGCTAGAGGTAAATATTTTTTCCAAGGTACAGAGGCAGCATTTTCAGAAGAGAAAGAACTTGGGAGGTGAAGCTTGACAGGCTGCGTTTGAGAGGAGAATACAGAAGCTAAATGGTTTGGGTTACTGGCTTCTTCAGGTCTGAAGAAACCATAGGGCATAAAAAGAGGTGCAGCCAGCCATTATTTAAAAACCTAGTAACAGGAGAAGGTCTGGTGGGACTGCCCTTTCCCGACCACTGCTTGTTGCAGGAAGTTTTGCTGATGGAACCTTGTTTCTTCTTGGCCAGACAGTGGGCTAAATCAAAACCCAAGTATGAGCAAGTACAGAACTCCCAGGTGAATGGCATTAGAGATTGCCTTTATTCCTGCATTTATTAGAATGGAAACCCCTAAAACTTTATCATGGATGAAAGTTTAGGACAAAAAATTTGTTTTCATTAAAAACATTTGTAAGGAAAAGCTTTGGACCACTATGACAGAGCTGTCTACAGTTCAGTTTCAAAGTGCTGTAGTCTGTCACATCCCATCCCCTTGCAGCAGCTGTGTTGTTGGATGGGAAACTGTATTTTTCTTCTTCTTTTGAATTGCTCAGAATCCTTTTCTGAGCCTTACTACATGCATTTGTGAAGCTTCTTACTCCCTGGGTTCAGAAGCATTTGTTCTTTTATTGTACAGAACCCGTGGTTCCGGAAATCACGTTTCAAAGGAGGAAAAGGCAAGAAGCTGAATATTGGTGGTGGTGGCTTAGGATATCGTGAACGTCCCGGTCTGGGATCAGAAAATTCTGTAAGTAGTGATGCTGAAGTTGTTTACAGATTCTTGGAAGTTTTAAATTTAGTATTGACTATTCTTTAATTTAAAAAATCTTCTTAGTACTGGAGTATAGGCTCTGCTTTCAAAGGTTTTCATAACTCAGAATATTTAAGAGGATGTTTAACTGTAGGCATGTTGAAAACACATCGTGTTCGGTGTCTTTCCAAAAGTCACAGCTGAAGCCTCGTTCACACCTCTGTGCAAATCTCCATTTGATTGCATTTTGCTTTTGTTTACACTGTAAGGAGCTGGGAAATGTGGTTGTACTGTTGACCAGTGAGTCACTAAGGCTTAATGCACCTTTACTTTTCTGTCATCCTCAAGGTCATGGGACAAACTATGCTGCTCAGTGCTCTCCAGAGGTTTGTTAGTTAGATGTATTTCCTGAGTGCAGGGTCAGGGTAGATTCAGAGAACGGTTGAGTTGAAAATGTCTTTGTTGGATAAATCTCTCCAGTTGTCCTTTGTTTTTTTGCTCAGGACCGTGGAAACAACAACAATGTGATGAGTAACTACGAGGCATACAAGCCATCCAGTGGAGCAATGGGAGACAGACTTACGGCAATGAAAGCAGCTTTTCAGGTTGGTTCAATCACTTGTACTTCAAGTTGTAACTCAAGAGGAAAGGACATAGCATGAAAAAATGTTACTACTGATAATTCAGGACAACTTTTGGTTTTTTTCTCCCCGTTGACTTGAGGGAAGTTGAGTTTGGTGGTTGTGGCCACATCTCATCCACTTGGAGCACACACTCAGATTGCAGTCCAAAGTGGAAGAATTAGTATGCAGGCTGGACACAACCTGGTTGCACAAACTTTATTTGCCAATCTTATTTTGTTTTCTGCTGCCTCTTTGCTCTTTCTCCTGTCTGGATTCTGCTCCTGGGCTTGATCCTATTTAGGTTGCTTAGCAGCAATAGTGTAATTGCAATTGAAACAGGGAACAGAGAAACCCTTTCTCTTCGGTGTAAAAATGAACCCCACAATATAGGAATTCCCTTGTTTCTGTGGTCTGGTAGCAGATGCCCGTTACTAATTCTGTGTTCATAAGCACAGCAGGAATGTAATCACTCCAAGACTGACTTTTTATAGGAACTCTTATTTCTAGAGGCTCTCCAGAATTCAAGACAGGCTTGTGTATGCATGATGACTGTGTGTTTTGTGGTGCAGTGTAGAGGCAAACATACTCTCTTTTTTCTTTCTGTCTTTTTCCGGCAGTCCCAGTATAAGAGCCACTTTGTTGCTGCAAGCTTAAATAATCAAAAGACTGGTAGCTCTGCTGCTGGTGCCAGTGGCTGGACCAGCGCTGGGAGCTTGAACTCAGTACCGACAAGTTCAGCACAGCAAAACACTGCAAATCCCGACAGCCCGATTGCAGCCACCGCAGCAGCAAAAGGTGTTCCAGGTTTCACCAGCACGGGGAATTTGTGTAGCGTTCCCACCTTCCCAAGTGTCGGAGTACAGGGCTTCAACAACACAAACGCCAGCACCAACAGTCGAGAAGGTATCGGCGGCAGCACCGGCGTCGCTGCTGCTGGCGGCGGTGGCAGCAGCAGTGGTAGCGGTGGTGGCGGTGGCAGCAGTGGTGTTGGTGGTGGTGGCATTGTCAGAGAACGATACAACGACAACCGGAACAGTCGCCACAATGAGGTCCTGCGCCGTGGAGAGGGCAGTGGTCGCTACAACGATGTGCAGCAGCGCCACGGAGAAGGGGGCGGGCGCCACAGTGACGCTTACCGCCACGGGGAGGGACGGCACGGTGACAACCATCGCCACGGTGACAGCCGGCACTTCGCTGACATGGGCAGTGGCAATCGCAATAATAATGGTGATAGCAGGAATAGCAACGAAGGTAGGAACAACGAGAACAGGAACGGTGAGAACAGGAAGGATGCCAACAGCCGAGACAACAAGACAGATGGTTTTGCTGTCCCAGAGCCCCCAAAACGTAAGAAGAGCCGGTGGGACAGTTAAAAGCTGGTGTTTCACAGCCTGGAATTCTGCAGGTAGTGTTGTCTTTTCCCAGAGGATTTCTTGGGGTTTTTTCGTAACTGGTTGTTGAGCAGATGGAGGAGGAGAAGGAAACCATGCAAACTACCCGTGCAAGTCTGGGCCGGTGCATCTGCGGACAGATTCACTCTAATGATGTGTACACACAACGCTTAGTCAAAGAGAAATCATTTTGATAAAGCTCCCTGGGTTCTGCTTTTAAACATTCAGTGCTCAAGTGACTCTGCTGGATTTAAACAGATCTTCTTGACAAGAAAGAAGCTGTTTCACGTCCTGGGAACGTTAAGAAACTGTTGTCCATAGAAGTATAAAGTAGTCTTTTCTTAACCAGCGTTGACATTTAAAAAACCATCTAGAGATGCTCAGGACCCACCTGTTAAACATTAATCTTTCAGCAATTTGTTCAGTACGGCGAGTTCTTCCCCAATCTCTTCTTTTTCCATATTCTCTTATCCCCAAATAATTTGGCCTCCAGGGTGCCCTTTCATGTCTCCCCATCAACTGAGAATGTATCGATTTGCGTTGCTGAAGGTGGGATGAAGCCAAGTTGATTTTTCTTTCCTTTCCTTTTTATTTTTCTTTAATATTTTTTTATGAAGCTGTTCAAGGGATCCTTCTCCAGCCCAGCTAACCACAAATTCACACGTGGTGGAGGAAGGACTCCCTGGCTTGGTTGTGGTCAGTACATCCATCCCAATCCTGTTGCCCGGGTATTTTTTTTTCTGAGAACCTCTTTCCTAATTAACCCTCATTTTGGTGGAAGCCTGCATAGCAAACCTGTCTCTCTGCTGTGCCTATGCGACCTCTGTTATGAGAGGGCCGAGTGCTTTCTTCAAATTAAAGACAAAAAAGGGAAAAAAATGTCAATACGCCACAAGAGTGAGAGGCTGGTGCCCCCCATGAAGCGTAGCTCAATGAAGAGGCTTCACTCCAAAATTCAGGGGCTGCTGCTCGGAAGCCTTTAGGGAGAACCTGAAAAATAAATGATTGATGAAGTGGAACAGCTCAAATATCGCCCCGTATTGGACACATGAAGTTAAATCCATAAAATCTTGCTTGACCATTTTTAACTCCTCGTGTGTATTATCCATTTTTTAACTTTTTTTTTTTTTTCCATGCCATAAAGGTAAGGAAGAGCTTTTTTTTGTTGAAACATGTCAGCACCCACCTCTGTCTTGTTTCTACTGAAAGAAGTATCCGAACTGTCAGGTTTTTGTGACATTGTGATGTTTTCTTTATCAGCTGTGCATTTACTTTCTGCTTGCTCTAGTAAATGTTTTATTACTGGGAAAAAACCCCTAGCACGTGCTTTTTATTCTCCACTCTGTTTTTTCTCAGTATCTTTCACCTCAAACTGTTTCACAAACTCTATTTTAGCTTCAGAGCCTCCTGGGGAATAGATTTTTTTTCTCTATTTTACAAATGAGAAGGATTCAGCCTGGGATGTGTTGCTCACCCTACCCTTTCATGGAGTCACTGGTAGAGCTGGAAAGAGAACTCAGCAACGGTCTTGTGGTCTGACTCGGGTGTGTACTGGTTCCAGTTAAGACACTAACTTGGTTATTCCGGCCCCCTTGCTAACCAGCTGTAATCTGTTGGGATATTTTTAAAAGTAGCTTCCACTTGAGTTCTCTCATCAGGGTCTGGGCAGAAACCTCACTGTGCTGCTTTGAGCTCTGCATGTTTAGTATTCAAACAAGGATTTTCCAGGGCAGATGTGGCAGGAGGTTTAGGAGCGACTGTTGAGTTCCCCTTATCTCACTGAAGGTTGATCACTCTGCACAATTAAAGATTTGTGTTTCAAAAGAAACAAAAAAAAATAGCTCCATAGTCTGAAGCTGCCATCTGCTCCCCCCCTCCCCACATCTCAGCTCCCTGCCACTGGGAACTGGCAGTGTATGTGCTTCTCCCTTCCTTTTAACACATCCCTCTGCTGTTTGATAGGATTATTGAAATTCCTCACCCCTCTCTCAGCTACCAGGAGCCTCCTGGGACGTGAGTGAGTAAATATTGATGCCTGACAGAGGGCTGTAAATGTCAGTTCACGGGTTCGTGTTAGATACATAAGAGAGTTGATTCCATCCCTGCAGAACAAGGTCGCAGTGTGAGCAGTGTCCCAGCTCCCCCGAAGGAGAATGTCTCTCCTTGCCAGGGCAGACTGTGCTGCTTTCATCTGAAGAGACCAGAGCACAACTGCGAGCTGAGCAAATCCATTACAGGGAGCTCAGGTTTGTTTGTAAAGTGCAATCCTGGGATTCTGCTCCTGCCCTCTGTCTCTTGTGCCCTGGAGTGGGGCAGACACTGACACCGCCCCGCTGTGCCTCTCCCACATCCTACAGCACTTGGGTGGGAGGTGTGGGTGTGCCTGATTCTGCACCATCTTCTAAAGAAGATGAATCCTGAAGCCCTTCCCACCTGGCCACCTGTCCCTCTGGTGCTTTCTAATCCTTGTGACTCCCTTTGCATCTCGGCTTTCCACTGAAAGGTCTGAGAATTATTTACATGTTCACTGTCACTGCCTTTACCGTGGAGTCACTGCCTTTACCATGGAGTCACTGCCTTGAGGGACTGTGTCTCATTAGAGCAGGTAGGAAAAAAAATTTCTCTGTGTTACCACCACCAAGCTGTTTAACTGGCAGATGTGCCCCCTCTCCCAGCACTGCTGTGATTCTCCCCTCCCCTGTGGTCTGGCTGAACTGTCTGGGCTGGGCAGGCAAACTCCTTGGGAATGTCTTCCCCATCAGGGTGCTGAGCTTTCCTGGCAGTGTGTGCAGGGGGAAACCAGGGCTGCCTTGTGCCCGGCAGCGAGCAGTGGGAGCCCCTGATACCCACTGCTGCCCCCCAGCACCCCATGGCTGTGTAGCAGAGTCCATAATGGAGTTCAAGGGTGGAAATCAGCTGCACAGGCTGTCTCTTTATTCACTTTTTAGCCTGCAGAAAGATCACAGGGCTGAGGCTCTTGCATGCAGTGGTCTGTGTGTCCATGGACAACGGTGCTGTGAAGCCAGGGGGACCCAGGGGCTCACTGTGCCCTCCCCAGGCCATGGAGTGTGGCCTCCCTCCCCGAGCCCATTGTGTCCCAGTGACTCCTGCTCTGGTTGTGGCTGAGCATCACATGCTGGGCCTCACAGCACCTCGAGGTGCATGAGGATGCAGGTAAGGGCAGGGTGAGCTGCAGAAATAGCTCTGTGGGCACTCTGTGCTCTGCCAGCCCTGGGCTGTACAGCGCAGGAACTGGTGCTGGATGGGGGAGTTGAACTTGAGGACCAGGGGCTCAGCGAACCGGTGCTGGAGCTGAAGTCACCGTCTGGACCGTGGAGGGTAAGGCTGAGCCTGGAGGATTGGTTCCTGGTGGTGATTCAAGGCGTTGCATGCACAGACGTCACTGACATCAATCACTGGTGAGTGGAAGGAGATGAGGTTTTGGGCTGGCTGCACGTTTTTGGGCCAGGTGGGCAGGAGGAGCTGGAGCACGTGGTCCCTTTGCACATCAGCCAGGAGGGAAAGGGAGCTGTGTTGTCCCCGCTGCTACCCCCTACCCCAGCTCTCCATGCAATCATAAAAGGAGTCCAGAGCATGAGGGTCAGCATCTTCCCAGGTACAGCTGGACAGGAGACACTGTTTGGGTCACAGCATTGTCTCCATCTCTTTGTTTAGTTTGGGGTGAGGCTGATTCAGCTCTGTTAAGTCCAGGATGTTTTCTCCGCAGGCTTTCTGGCTCATCTCCTGGCTTGGGCAGGGCAGAAAGTTCTCCAAGGCAAGGGAGCCGGGGACGTAGCCCGGCAGGCTGGCACGGGCAGGGAGCAGCAGCCCCCGCTGCTGGGTGCTCCCTGCCCCTCGCCCCCCCAGGCTCGTGCTGACACTGGTGGTGGTGTGGGACCCCAGCCCACCATAGCAGCAGCTCCCCGCTGCACCAGTGGCACGAGCCTTCTGCTTGAAGTCCAGGGCCAGGCTTCTCCGAAAATGGGCTTTCTTAATCTCTGCCTGCACCTGAGGGAGAGATGGGAGACAGCTCCCAGTGCCCAGAGCCAGCAAAACGGGCATCCCTTCCCCATGGTTTTCAGTCTTGGTGCTTTTATTCCCCTTCCAAATCCTAGTGAGAGGAATGGATCTGAATTGTCCCCTCCAGTTATCCCAGTCTGGGGGCTCTGGGTTAACTTCCCCACCCCTAAAGGGGCTGGAAGAGGGAGCTCAGCTGCTCACACTTCTCACTTACCTCCCCATTGCAAAAGCAGTAGATGAAAGCCACAAAGAAACCCTGCCAAGAGAGCCAGAGGTGGAGTTTGAGTGCTGGGCTGGGATGTTGCACGTGTGCCTCCCTCCTCCCCGGCTGAGCATCGTGTGGACACACCTGAGAGGAGTTGAAGAGCATCTCATAATGCATCTGGATCTGCCACAGGACGCCCGAGACTTCGGTGTAGGGCATGGCCATGAACACCACGTAATGGACTCCAAAAAGGGGCATCAGCACCAGTGTGGACTTCAGCAGCTTCCTGAGAGGAGAGATGCTCTGAGCTGTTGGCAGGGACCTGCCTGCCCACCCCCAGCCCCCTGGCAGGCGTTGGGAAGGCCCCCAGTGAAGAGGGCACTGCTTTGTGTGCAGCTCTTGCTGCCCAGCTCGGAGAGGGGAGCAGGCAGAGCTTCAACTCCCCTTGAGAAGAGACCTTATTGCCCTCTACAGCTACCTAAAGGGAGGTTGTAGAGAGGCTGGTGTTGGTCTCTTCTCCCCAATTGCTGATGACAGGACGAGAGGAAATGGCCTCAAGTTCCATCAGGGGAAGAATAGGTTGGAGATTAGGAAGAAGTTCTTTACTGGGAGGGTGGTTGGGCACTGGAATGGGCTGCCCAGGGAGGTGGTGGAGTCACCGTCCCTGGGGGGGTTCAAAAAACAGGTTGATGAGGCACTTGAGGCCATGGTCTGATGGTCTGATGGTCAGGGATATGATGGGATAAAGGTTGGACTTGATGACCCTGAAGGTCCCTTCCAACCAGAATGATTCTATGGTTCTATGATTGTAACTCCTGAGCCTGCTGCTTCCGAGCTGCCAGAAGCACCGGTGCCATCTCTCTGCCCCCTCCCTCACTCCTGCTCCCCCGTGGTCACCCTGCTCTCCAGTCAAGCAGAAGCTCAGCTGAATGGGCAGAAAATGAACCAGCTCAGGACTGGGCCGTGGTTTTGCTGCCGCCAGCTCTTGCCTGTACTGCTGCCTGGGGTCCAGCTTCCCCGTGTTGGTCTCCCAGAGCTTGGAGGCCAGGACCCGGACAATGTTGAGGAAGAGGAAGAAGTTCACCTGCCAACAGACACGTGCTGTGGTTTTGTTGCCTGCAGTGACCTGGGCCTGCCCCAACATCCCCCCAGGATGAGGACAGGCAGTTCTGGGCGAGCTGCAAGCAGGGACGTGGGGCTGATGCTGAGGGACCAGTGCCCCTGGACCCCTCTGCATCCTGTGGGCCCTCCCAGAGTGCCAGGTTGGCTGGGGACCAACCCCAGTGACCACAACCAAACAGCTCTGGGTCTCTGTAGATCCCCTTTCCCCAGGAGGGATTGGGACACTCAGCCACAGGATCCTTACCACGATGGCAGCCAAGATGGGGACCTGATAAATCCACTTCATGTTCCCTGCACTGAGGTCCCAGCACCTGAAGAGACCAGGACAGAAACACCTTGGAGAAACCTGAAATCACTGGGAAGGGAATTGTCTGGCTGATGGTTCCCTGTGCCCACAGCCACTGTCCCCACCCTTCACCTCCCCGGGGTGAGAAGTTTGTGGAGGTTGTGTAAATCCTGACCCAACAGCACCTGTATGAGCATCCATAACCACCATGGTGTTGCAAACCAGTTTTAAATTAGCATGGACCTTCCTGAGAGCTCCTTGGCCACCTCCAACTCTTGCTGTACATTCTGTGGCTTCTCTCATTTTAAAATGCTCAGCATCAGAGCATTGAGGCCATGGTCTGATGGTTAGGAACATGATGGGATAAAGGTTGGACTTGATGACCCTGGAGGTCCCTTCCAACCAGAATGATTCTATGATTCCCTTTATCTTTGCACTGTTTATTGATCAATTTATGATGTAAACCTGCATCCAGCTTCCCCCCAAATGCAGAACAACCCCACAATGGGTCCAGATTAGGACAGTTTTATGAACAAGCCTTGCACGTGTATTGATACCTCTTTTTCCTTTTGGAAAATTTTAATTTTTGAAATTATTCGTGCCCACAGATTTTTTTTGCAACCAGTCTTTCCCTCCCCAAAGGGCTGCCAGAGAAGGTGGACCTACGTACTGTGTATCCGCCAGGGAGGCCCTGACGCTGGCCCAGACAGACACAAACACAGCAGGGAGACCTGGAGGAGCAGGAACCAGAGTGAGGAGCATGGATGAAGCATTTCCCTAGGAAGAAGTTCTTTACTGAGAGGGTGGTTGGGCACTGGAATGGGCTGCCCAGGGAGGTGGTGGAGTCACTGTCCCTGGGGGTGTTCAAAAAAGGGGTTGATGAGGCACTTGAGGCCATGGTCTGATGGTCTGATGGTCAGGAATATGATGGGATAAAGGTTGGACTGGATGACCCTGGAGGTCCCTTCCAACCATAATGATTCTATGATTCTATGATCATGTTTGCAGCCCAAGCCAGTTCCTGGCAGCTGGTCTGCATCTCACTGCCCTTCTCTGGGCACTCAGTGCTGCTCAACCACAGCTGATGTCTCAGCTGCTGCAGCACTGGGTTAGGTCCATGCTTACCCCAGCCGATGATGATGAGGACCCACAGGTAGTTCTTGTTGGAAAGGAAGGCCATGAAGATCAGACTGTGCAGGTAGAGACCTTCCACCAGGATCCAGTAGTGGTTGGTGGCCAGGAAATAGAGGAAGAGAGTCACCACCACCTTGCAGCCAACCTGTGGGGACATAGTCAAAGTGGTGCCTGTATCAAGCGGTCCCCTGAAAGCAAAACCTGGTGGCTTTTGCTCTCTGGTCAGCAAGACCCAGGCTGTGATCCATGCGTGGCTCACGTTCCTTCTCTTGCAGGGAGCTACACCTCCCCTGGGATGTTCCAACATCAGACACAGAGCCAGAGCTCAAGGTCTGTCCCATGGGAGAGGTATCTCCACACCAGGGCACTCGGAGCTCAGGCAGGCTGTGAGACCCACATCATCTGTGACTCCAACCTCTCCTGCAGCACCAGGATGGAGAGAAGCTGGGCAGAGCTGTAGGTGGCCCTTCATCCCTCCCCAACACCATCACCCCTGAGCAGCACAGCCCCAACCCAGGAGGGGCCCAAGGGCATCCCCTTGAACCAGGGCTCCTAAATCCCCTGTTCCCCTGATCCTGCCTCTGGTCACTTGCCAGGTGGCTCCATTGTCCCGGCGAGGGACCCATCTCTGCCTTGAGATCGTCCTCCCGCATCTTCTCCGTCTCGCTGGCCAGGGTGCCCGAGTAGAGCACCATGTCCTTCACGAAGATGCTCACTGCCCGGCAGATGAAGGAGGTGAAGAGGTGGACGTGGATGTAGTTGCGTGTGCAGTGCAGGCGCCTATGGAGAAGGGGAGCGACACGAGCCCGGCCCCGGCTGCCCAACCAGCTCATCACACGTGGGCTCAGGCAATGGGGGAGCTCCTAGAGAAGGTGAGCTCCAGGGTGTCAGCCCTCCTGTGGGCACAGAAGCTTGGTTCCTTCCAACCATAATGATTCTATGATTCTATGAGAAGGTTTTTTACCCAGAGAGTGATTGAGCACTGGCACAGGTTCCCCAGGGAAGCAATCACAACACCAAGCCTGAATGAGTTCAAAAAGCATTTGGATGACACTTTCAGGCACATGGTGTGACTCTTAGGGTGTCCTACACAGGGACAGGAGTTGGACTCAATGATCCTGGAGGGTCCCTTCCAACTCAGTTCTATGTTCTATGAAGCCATATCTGGGGGCAAAGGGTGGAGGGTGGAGTGGATGGGGAGCTGCTCATACCGGGGGTATTCTGGGGCTATGGGAGATGGGCTGAGGTTTGTGCTGGGCTCTGGGGGTGGTTCCCATCTTGGGGCTGATCCCCTTTGGGGCGCTGTGTGTATGGGTGGTGGGGAAAGGACGGTTGTCCCTCACATGGGGATGGGGCTTTGGTTCCTCCTTACTTGAAGTACGAGAGGATGCAGACGGCAACGATGAGGGAGGCCAGGGAGATGGAGTAGCCCACGGTGTACATCAGGTGCAGGCGGTCAAACACCTCCTGGAAGAGAAGGGCTGTGCTCCACGACCCAGCCCAGGCACACCCTGGCCTCTGGGCTGAGAGCACAGGAGGAGCAGGGCTTGTTCGGGGAGCGGAGGGGGAACTTCCCTGGTCCCCACCCCAACCCCTTTTCCCAGCACCTCCGAGGAGCAAGGTCACCTTCTCGCGGCTCCGGCTCTCGGAGGAGAAGAGCAGAGCACATTCAGTGTAATTGGCCCAGGTCTTGTTGATGCTGAGAGCCATGGCCCAGGTCCCATAGGCACTGCAGTACCTGTAGGCGTGACCTGGGGACAGGACGGGCACTGTGGCAGCAGCAGGACCCATGGGAAGCCCAGACACATCCCTGCTTGGTGAGGATCAACCCCAAAGTGAGGTCTCACCCTGGCTGGGTGCAAGTATTTACCTTTGTGGTTGAAGTCATAGATGTAGTCGGGACAGGGCACAGAAACCTCCTGGCTGGGGGAGCCCTTTGGCCAGCAGATAATCCCATCCCACTCTGGAAGGCAGCTGGTGTCTGGCCAACGAGCAAGACACATCTCACTTTGGCTCCAAACAGGACCACGTCGTAACCTTCGGCTTCCCCAGGCGTGGGAAAACGTGCTGCCACAGCAGGGCCAGCCGAGTGGGACACGTCCCCCCATGTCCCACCTCCTCCTGGAGGACTGAGGCCCTTCCACATGCTCTCATTTGTGGAGGACACAGGGCAGCCAGAGCTGGCTAATCAGTGCTGATGATTTAGTTAGCACCTATGGTGCCCAGAGCAGCCACGGTGCCAGGAGCTGCCAAAAACCCACCCCAGGACCCTGCAGTCCCCAGGAGATGTGCATCTCCCCAGCCCCATCTCACTCCCATCAGAGGGGACACCACTTCCCACACAGTAGCCAGCTCCACCAGGGCTTGCGGACCCAAGCACAGGGCAGGGACACTACCTTTGATCTTCTCCAGTTGGGCTTTTATGTCTCTCTGACATTTCTCCTTAGCTTCCACCAGGAGATAGATCTGCTCTTCTTTCGTGAGAACATCATCGGGGTCAACCTGCCAAGACAAACCCGAAGTGACAACCCCTGAGTCCGCGTGACTTGGCTTGGGCCAGCAGTGCCAGGCAGCAGCTCTGCTCAGGTCTCCTCTTCATGCTCACAATTTAGAGTTTAATCCTCCCTGGGAGAGCTCAACCACCCACCTTGGTGGTGCCTCATGACCCTCGAGAGCTGCCACTGCCTGTTTGGTGACAAGAGCCACCGCCGGATAGGATCTGGGAGCCAGGAGTGAAGCTGCTCTGTCCCAGCAGCACCTCAAGGGTGGTTGATGAGACACTCACAAACGCTTCCCATCCTGGGGTAGGACCCATGACACTTCTGCTGCCACAAAACCCCCTGTTGCTCCTTGCCACCAACCCCTGCATCCAACCAGCTAATTGTCACCAAGTCCAAACCCCCACGGGGCTGTGATGGGAATGTCATCTCCCAACGCGGACACGTTTTGCTGCCCCAAGGATGGTGATCTTGCCTGCAAACTCATCACATCAAGCAGGACCATACCTGGGGCAAGAAATGAGAGTGCAAGGACAACAGGAGCATGCATGGAGAATGGATGTGCTGGAGGCAAAGCCAACGGAGTGGCCGTGGCATGGCCATGCTCTCCCAACCCATGCCAGATGAGCCAGGTTGGGTGGAATCAAACGTCCCAGGGAAGAGACCACAGGCGAGCGGGGCCAAATCCTGCCCCAGAGAGGAGACCCTGAGCTCCCCTCCCCACTCTTCCCAAAAGCAGCCATCGGGGTGGGTGGGCACAGGGGGGCTGGTGAGGGGTGCAGAGCACGAGTAGGGGTCCCAGCTCTGGGAGAGGTGCCCAGCTCTGCCCTCACCGCATCCCCCCAGCCTCGTCCCCACTGAGTGCACACCATCCCCTCTGTCACACAATTAGCACAATTAGCAATATTTAAAGCCAGGAGAGGGACCAGAGGAGCCCACGGGGCCATGCAGACTTACCAGAGCCCACGCAGAGCTCAGGAGGCAGCAGCAGAGCAGAGTCACTGTGATGCCTCCCATGGGGACAGGTGCCTCCATGGCCCCACCGCGCTGCTGGGATGGGAACCTCTGGGCCAGTGAGCTGGAGAAAGCGAAGCCTTCACCTGGGGACAGCCAAGTTGCTGCTGCGGGGCCACAGGTGATGGAGAGGGCTGGTGCCTTCAGCAGGACCGAGCATCTTCTGAGAGCACCTTCTGGGTCCCTGTCGAGGTGAGGTGGTGGCAGGGGCACAGCCCGTCCCTGGGTGCTCAGGGCTGGAGGAGCACCCCGAGGTGAGTCCCCCCGTCCCAGCGGTGCTGTAGGGAGCTGCTCACAGCTCATGGGGCAGAGGAGCTTCTCCCCTCACCATGCTTGCTGCTGCTCACTCTCATGTCTTGCCTGCTTTAAGCAGCTCCAGGAGCATGTGCAAACAATTCCCGTTCGGATGTGGACAGCGGAGGTTTATTGGCTTAGCCCTAGGTGCTAAAATCCTCTTCATTCAAGGCAGATTCCTCTTCTCTTTTCAGAAACTTCTCTCACTGCCTGGTGGTTCATTTTTCAGCTGTCACAGCATCCCCCCACGCTGCTCGATCTCCACCAGCCCCAGACTGGTCCAAAGGAGCTGAAGGACCTCGGGGAAAATCCCATGGAGGTGTCTGGAGGTAGGGAGGCAGTGGGTGCAAGCACGTGAGCATCACCTCAGCACTGATGCTCCCGAGATGGGATGTCCTTCAGGCAGGCGCCAGTTTAACCCTTTTCCTTCTCTTGGGGTCGGGGAGATGTGCTGGGATCAGCCCTGCTCCCCACCAGGACCTCACTGCTCCAAAGAAGGACCTCACTGCACAACTGCACGGAGGCTTCTGCCCAGGGGGCTGGTGGCTGAAGCAGGGCTGTGTAGGAAGGACAGACAGGTCCTGACAGGGGGGAGTTTCCACTCTGATGGGTGCCTCACGCAGCCTTTGAGTGAGATCAACCAAACAGGCAGGGCTGGTGGCTCAGAGCTGGCATTACTGCAGCAGACACTGTCCCCATCAGAGCTGGCCCCACCACAGTGGACACTGTCCCCATCAGAGCTGGCCCCACCACAGCTGGCACTGTCCCCATCAGAGCTGACCCCACCACAGCAGACACTGTCCCCATCACAGCTGGCCCCACCACAGCTGGCACTGTCCCCATCAGAGCTGGCCCTTGTCACCTGCATCCCCACGGGGATGCACCGGGTCTGTCCCGTGTTTTGGGATCATGCAGATGCCTGGCTTGAACCTGCCACCTCGAACACCTTGTGTGTCCCTCGCAAGCCCTGGGGAGGTGGGGACACAGAGGAGGGAGTCCTTGTCCCCTGAGCAGGTCATTGTTCATGGGATGAGGCTGGAAATAAAAATCCCAGTGCCAAACCCTGGGAACAGCACTCTCCCAACTGGGGTCTCACCCTTGGCCCAGGTCACCCATGCCAGGGCACAGCCTTCCAAAAAGGCAAAATCCTGCTCAGGGCAGAGCCCCCAGAGCTTCACTCAGGGTTTTCCTGCCAAGGGTGGCTCATCCTGGTCCCAGCCACGAGCCCCCATGGCTGCTTGGAGGAACATGAGCCTTTTGCTGGGCTCCTGCAGCGCATCCGCCGGCTGTGAGCGAAGCAAATCCAAGTGACAGCGCTCAGGAGGTGCTGCTGCTCCCCCTGATTCAATCGGACGGGCAAACAAGCCTCTGGGTCACTGCCATGGCAATCAGCTGGAAATCAAGGAGGGATTAGGAGCATCTTTGGCAGCTGCCCATCTCCCCGGCCCAGTTTAGCCACCACCCCAGCCCATGGCGTGGGTGCCCACACCAGCCTGGCAGCATCGCTCAGCGGGACGCTGCACGGGCACGGAGGGCAGGGGAAGGGAGAAGCAGTTAAATTGCAGGATTGATGTTTTCTGAAGGCTCTTCTGGGTTCTCATTGCTGACCCAGAAGCTGCCGGGGAGTGAGGACAGAGTTAAGGTGGGGTTATTTTGGAGTCGGGTGGATGGATGGGTGCTGGCTGTGCGGGAGGAATCAATGCTCAGGGACAATTTGATTCCCACTGCAGGCAGAATCTGACCCAGGCTCCGAGTTCACAGGGAGCAAAACACAAACACCCTGGTGTTTTTTTGCTAAATGACTGCTATATTATAGAGAGATCAGGAAAGCAATCATGGCAAATGACACCCACCCAGCCCCATCATCCACCCCCCTCAGCTCCCGAATCCACGCCAGCAATCAGGAGATGACGGCAGACAGCAAATTTCCCAGCAGTTTGTGGCTGCTCCCTCCTCCCGAAGGACCCCCCTGACCCAGCCTCTGGCTCGAGCAGCATTCCAGCAGGGAGGAGGCTGGGGGGGCTCCAGGCACAGGGCTGAGCTGGTGACACCCCTGGTTCCCATCACTCCCAGCCCCACAGCAGCTCCGAAACAGCAGGATTAGACCGACCTGGTCATGCCAAGCCTGAGCTGCTGTGATACAACAGGACCAATGATAGGACAAGGGGCAATGGATGCAAACTGGAGCACAGGAGGTTCCATGTGAATATCAGGAAAAACTTTTTCACTGTGAGAGTGCCAGAGCACTGGACCAGGCTGCCCAGAGAGGCTGTGGAGTCTCCTTGGCTGGAGACATTCAAACCCCGCCTGGATGCGTTCCTGTGTGATGGACTCTAGGTGACCCTGCTCTGGCAGGGGGGTTGGACTGGATGATCCTTCGAGGTCCCTTCCAACCCTAGAATTCTGTGATTCTGTGTGATTCTGTGACCTGAACCAGCCTGAGTCAACTGCCTAAAAATACAAATATAACCACATTTTCCATACCTGTGTGTGGAGAAAACTTAAATACATACATAATGTGTGTGTATAGAGGTACGGACAAACATAACAGCTCAGACTCCGTGTAGAACCTTGTAGCTCTCACACCAGGACTAATAGCTTCTCACAGGATCCTCTTCCACCCAGTGGCTCGTAACCCTCCCTGCAGCCCAATTTTAGCAAGCACCAGCCGGAGCAATGAGGCTGGGCAGCACCTCCACAGCAGAGGAGATGCTCTCATATATCGTAATTAATTTGTGCCCATTTATTTCTGTTACTGAAACACCAGCTCTGGGACCCCAGAGCAAACTGGGGTTGGGTTTTCCTTCTCCCATGCCCTGTTGCAATCTGGTTATATTACAGTTGATGGTTTAGGATGTCTCTGTGTAATCCTCAAGCTCTGTTTTCTGGGATGCTCAGCCTCGATGACTTCTTCTGCCTCTTCTGCAGGTCTTCAAACACTTGGGAGAGGAGGGTGGGACTAGGATCATCTCCCACCAGAGCCTGCCCAGTGGGGAGCCGAAAGGAGACGCTTGCCCTACAGGTTTGGGGGTGCAGGGGGCGAGTGGTGCAGGGCTACAGAACATCCTGAGCTGATGAATTAAATTCCAGGCTCTAGCCATCGTTTGCATTACCCTCATTAGCCATCCTGACGGAGTCTTGGGCACAAGTTTAGCCCTGGGGAGAGACTGGGGCAAACCAGACCCTGAGCTGGAGGCTGGGGGGATCGTTTGGAGAGGACTGGACTCCTTTGAAGCAGCACTTCATAAATCCCAGCCTTAAAAAGGGCTCTGCAGTGCCTGCCTGAAAGCAATGCTCTCTCCCCTGGGTATCACAGCAGGTTTATCAGTCCCTGTGTTGCTATTTCCTCGCCAAGCACCCGGAGCCATTCCCATTTAGGTTTTCAGTGATCATTTAGCCAGCAGCCCCCATGCAGCCCACCCGGTGCAGGTGCTGGAGGGGGAGATGTCCCCCCTTTTGTGGCTTTG
>VZRW01008216.1:43181-53720 GCA_013398125.1 Aegotheles bennettii | reverse complement strand
GCAATTGTCAAGTCGGGGCCCCTCTCATTTGAGTTTTCTTCCTTTTATAGTAAGTAGCAGTTGCTCCAGCAGCTGCCCTGCCCCTCCGGGGTGAGGACAGGGCTCTGTATATAAGGGAAAGAGCAGACTTTGTCTTTCATCCCTCCCCGCTCGGTCGCTTCGCTGGGCAGCAGTCCTCATCCCCACACCTTCCAAAGACCCAGAGTGATGCCACTCAAGAAACCTGACCCGAAGAGGGAAGCAGCCAAAGCAGCTGCAGCCCTGGAGCCACCCAGGGAGCCTGCCTTCGATCCCAGGAGCGTGAAGGTGAGTGAGGAACCAAGAGGTCACTGCCTTCCTTCGTGCCATTCATCTGCCAGGCACGGGCGATGCAACGCACAGACAGCATTAACCAGGCGGAGAGCCAGGGTTGGGAGGGGAAAATCATCAGATTGAGTTGCTGCAGCAGGCTGGGAGTGATGCTCTGCTGGCTGGGGGGATGTTTCAACCTTCCCCCATCCAGCCCTACCCAGGCTCACCCAAGGGAATGGCTTTGCCCTCGCACCGGGACGCTGCCGCCCTGAGCTCCGGCTGCAGAGTTGAATGCCCCAAATGCCCCCCAGCTCGTGGCTGAGACACAGTGTCAGGGTCCTGGCAGCATTAAAAAGCTTTTCAGCCACCCACTGTCTCCATCCCAAAGTATTTTGCCACCTGCTTTGTCTCCTCCACACGGGAGTATCTCTTATCCAAGCCTCTACAATGGGAGCTCACTTTTTCTGTGGTTCCCCCAGGATATAGTTATGGTTTTAAGCGAGAGTTGTGGCAGGAGAGTTAAGAGCAGGCTCATCACGGAGGCTGTTTAATCACTTGAACTAGGGATCAAGCCTTAAAATAACTTCCTTTCCACCCAAAATAGCCCTAAGCGTGGTCCAAGCATCCCTGCTGCCTGCCCACCCCTGCCCAGCTGCATGTTCTGCAGGGATCTCGGCTCCACAGCAAGGGCAGGAGCACTCCTGGGAATGGCACAGCTGGACATGGCCTGGACACAGCCCAGACATGGCCCGGACACAGCCCAGACATGGCCCAGTCATGGTCCCCACCCCCAGTAGGCTGCAGAGCCTGGGGAGGGAGAGGTTCCAGCTCAGGGGAGAGCCACTCTGCTCCCCCCGGCAGCACTGCAGCCCTCACACCCGGCTCTGTTCTCTTCTCCCAACAGATTGAATTCACTGCTGAGCAGATCCAAGGTAAGTGCAGGCTTCACCTTCTCCCAGAGATGCCATTAGAAACACGGAGTCCTTTCTCCAGGTAGTTTTTCCCAGCAGACATGAGCACCAAGGCCCCACCTGGAGGAAAGCCCAGCAGGACCTGGGTACCCCATTCCCCCAATGCGCTGCTCATCCCCCAGGACAATTCCACGAGGTTTCCTAGCAGGTAGAAGGGACAGATGAAATCAGAAAGTCGGGTCCCCGACCAGCAGCAGGCTGGAAAGGAGATGGGGAATAGTTCTGGTGGGAAGGGAGGAGCAGGAGATGGAGACAGGAGCAGTGGCAAAGGGGAGCAGGAGCCAGCGCAGGGATTTAGCTGGGACTGCAACACCGGGCTGCCAGGAGCAATGAATGGATCTTGGCTCCCTGCTCTGCACAGAGGGTGCACCAGTCAAAGAGGATAATCCCAGCTTTGGAGCCTGGCAAGCTAAAGGAATTTTTCCATTCATGGCGAGCGATGCAGCCTGGTTCAAAGTCAGGGATTCGTGTGGCAGGAGCAGCCTCCGGCACTGCAGGGACAGAACCTGGAATTCATGGACAAGAAACTCACAGCTCTGAGCATTCACGTGGACAGGCTGGAAAGGCTGAGCACCCACCTGGGCCAGTCAACTGCTCAGGTGGACTCGCTGGCCTGGAGGCAGCAGGATGAAATCCAGAAGCGTGTGGAGCATCTGCTGCAGGAAAACCACCATTTCACTGCCTGTGAGCGGCTGGAGAGGCAGGTGACAGCCACCAGCTTCAGGGTCCTTGGCTTGCCTGCAGAGGAAGGAGGGTAAGGACTTGGGGGGGTTCCTGAAGGACTGGTTTCCCATGTTTTGCACCTCAACACCAGTGAGGAGCCTGTTGTAGTGGAGAAGATCTTCTGGGTTGAAACAAGAGCCAGCGACCAGGCTCTGAGCCGTGCAGGAGCATGGCTGTCCACGTAGCCAAAGCTAGGATTAAAAAGAGAATCCAGCAGCAGGTCAAGAAGCTGAAAAGCATCACACAGAGAAGAAAAGCAATCCTGAACTGTTCCTAACGTAGGCCTTCTTCCTCCAGGTAAAACGTGCCACTCAGGGGCATGACAATTTACAGGAGTGAAGTAGGAAATTAATCTCCCATGTCCTTCCATGCAGGGCTGGTGTGACATGGTCTGCAAGGCTGGGGTGGACATGGTCACCCTTCCCCAAACCCAAGCACCAGTGTGCTGTGCCTGCCTGGCCAATGTATGCCAGCTCACAGGGGGTTCCAGGTGTCGAGGAGGTGCAGTGGGGTGGTCATGGGGTTCTCAAGAGACCTGAGTCAAAAAGGTGAAGAGCAAAGTGAACGTTCTGCTGCAGAGACAGCAGCCTGCACCTGCAGCCACTGCAAGGTGGTGCAGGAGTCCCAGCAGGTCATCCAGCCAGTTCCACACAGGTGGCAAAACCTGCTCAAGAAGCTGAGCGACTTGTTGAAGGAGTCTGGCAAGCTTCAGCAGCTCATTGCTCAGCTAGCCAAGGGCTGCCTGCCCTGGGCAGCAGCAATGGGTGCAGAGGGCACCCGCCACGCACGTGTCCATCCCTTCCCTGCCAGGCAGGACTTGCTCCAGTGGGGTGGGAAATGAGGCCAGCATGGCAAGGGACATCCGAGCTCTCCTTCCTCACAGAGTTCAAAGAAGCTTTCAGCCTGTTTGACCGGACGCCCACGGGAGCCATGCAGATCACCTACGCACAGTGCGGGGATGTCCTGCGGGCACTCGGCCACAACCCCACCAACGCGGAGGTCCTGAAGGTGCTGGGCAAGCCCAAACCAGAAGGTGACTGGACCAGTGGGGACTGGGTGGGACAAGCAATCCCTGTGCTCCCTGGCAGCAAGTGAAGGATTACATTCCCTGCAGGAACAGTCCTGCAAGATGAAGGAATTGGGAAGGAAATAACGCAGAGAGGTTTCATTCCTGCAAAATTCCTTCACTCCCACTCCCCGTCCCACAGCTGACTTAAGGGATAGGCAGTCCTCACCCGGGGGTGGTGGCAGCTGATGCTTAGCAGACCATATCCTGAGCTGGTACAAACTGGTGTAACCTGACCAGTCCCAGCACAGCTGCATTGCCCTGGTGACAGAGGACCTAGCTGATGGGTTTATTTTTTGGCTGATATCAGCAGTCTGTGTGCAGTCTCCAGATGTCAACTCTTTATTCCTCATATGGATCTTCCCATCTCAAGTACAATACATGAATAGTCCCATCACCTTGTGGGGTTTCTCCCCTCTACTCCGATGGAAATGAGACCAGGAAGGTTGAGCAGGAGGACCTCAGAGGCTGACTTCAGCCCAGCGAGGTTAATCTCTAACCCTGTCACCTCCTCCCCTTCCAGACATGAACACAAAGATGCTCGACTTTGAGACCTTCCTCCCCATCCTGCAGCACTTCACCCGCAACAAGGAGCAGGGCACCTTCGAGGACTTTGTGGAAGGGCTGCGCGTCTTCGACAAGGAGGGCAATGGCATGGTGATGGGGGCTGAGCTGCGCCATGTGCTGGTCACACTGGGTACGGGCTGGCCCTGGGGAGGGGAGCAGGACACGGGCCACCCCTAAGCTCTTTCTGGGCAAATGTCTCACGTTAGTTGGCTGGTCTCACACCTTGGAGAGACCCTTTTTATTCTGCTGCTCGTAGGCTTTCGTAGGAGCGAACAGCTCCTCAACACATGGCCTTTCCCATCTTAAGCCACAGCTTCATGCATGATCCAGGTAAGATGGTGAACCCAGAACATCCCCATCTATCTGACAACCATTGCAGCTTCGTCCTTTCTCCACAGTCTCCCACCAGCATTCCCCAGTCAGTATTGGTACACAGCTCCTTTTTAATCTCCTTTTCCTTATTCTGGTGGCTTTGGCTCCCTGGAAGGACAGGAGGGTCCTGGCAAGCTGAGAACTCTTCCCCTTACCTCTCCATCCTCCTCCTCCAGGGGAGAAGATGACAGAGAGTGAAGTGGAGCAGCTCATGGCAGGGCAAGAAGATGCCAATGGCTGTATCAACTATGAAGGTAGGAGCAAGAGATTCCTACTGGGGCCATCTCAGACATGGTCATCTTGTCTTAGGGTGCAAAATGTGTCCTCTGCAAGTGACCACTGAGAGGGAGGTGTGGACCACCTTCCAAAGCTTTTCCAAAGAGAGCTGTGAGACATGCCAGCTGGGGTGGGAACAAGGTGGTTGTGCCAGTGATTTCCAGCAAACGCAGATGAAGACAGCATCTTTCAAGGGTTTCAGGACTGCTTTATCCCCAGTCTTGGCACTGTTTTGTTGTAAGCTGTCAAAAATAAACAAAGCCAGCATCTTTCACAGCAGAGGCTAAGTGGGAACATTTGGAGACCTGGATATCGTTCACGGCTCCGAGAGGGTGAAAATCTGGCATAAAAGGTGGTTAAATCTGGGAACCTCTAAAATTGGAGAGCATTGAGGAAAAGAGGGTACCATCTCCCTTGGCCTCTGAAAGCGGGGGAATAGCGGTGCCAGCTTGTCTCTGAGAGAGGTTTGGTATCACTCTAAAAACGTTTGGGATGGGCAGGCATAAGGTGGGAACAGAAGGAGAAATCTCAGCCCTGGCAGAGCACATCTCCTTTGTCCTTGGGGTGCCCCGGGCTGGGGGTACCCCCCACTGCCTCTCTGCCTGCCTCACCACAGCTCACACCGTGCTTTGACCTCTTGTGCTCTCACTTCTCTTTTCCTCCTCAGCTTTTGTCAAGCACATCATGTCTGGCTAAAAGAAGAAATTTCAGGTGAGTTTATCAGGGTCTCCCGCTCCTTACTCCAAAATCCTGTGTATAAGAGCCAGGGGCAGAAGAATCAAAACCCAAACCCCACAAACAGCCCTGCAGCAGACCAATGCCACGGGAATAATCCCCGCTCTGAAAGCACAAAAAGCTGTGTTCATGCTAATGAACCTCATTTGTAACTCACGCCATTTAAAATACATCAGGACAGCCTCAACTGTCAGTCATGATCTGGTCAGTTGTGCTGATTCTCTGCTCGGAAAGAAAGAGGTTGGTGTGGTTTATTCTCTAACCCCCCAGGAGCTCGGGTGGTCATCAGCCAGTGGAAATAAATATTTAAAAACCTGCAGCAGTGAATTACTTGATGCTAAGAAAATCCTGAGTACTTAGGGAGGAAATTTCTCTACTACTGTGCCAATAGCTAAGAAAGATCAATGTTGCCATTAATATGAGAAAGAACATGGAAAATGTAGCGTTAATGCTTGTTAAGCTTTTTTGTGTTCCTCAAGGTCTGCCTGAGGACAACAGAGAAACAGGTTTCTTCTAGGGTGAACTCTCCCTCCAAAGGAAATCCAAATTACTACGAGCTGGCCCCAGCCTCCCCTGCCAGTTTCTTACGGTTTCGTAATCTCACTTTCTTGTCTTAAACATTTTTCCTCTCCTCAGCTGTGTGAAAGGCAACAGGCAAGAAAAGAAAAAAAAAGAAAAAAAATGACCTTCAGATACTGTTAAATACACAAATTAAACATTTTAAAATCTTCCTTTTTTCCTCCTCTGCTGCAAATCTCTTTAAACATCAGAAGGTTAAAGCAGAGACAGGCAGAACTGTGAACTTTGAATGTTCAGCATCCTTTTGATCTTGCTTTTAACCCATTTCTCTCCGGTTCCTGTTCATCAGCTCAGCAATACAGGAGCTCAGGTGGCAAACACTGCCAGGGAGATTTAATTCTACACAAAACTATTTGCATGAAACACTGGCTTTTTAGTGGTGTGGAATTACAGCTATTGGCATTTTGGGTTCTGCTGAGAAGGAGCATTTTCATCTCAAAGGTTCATTGTGTTAAGCCCTCTCACACTTGACTCCCAGGCTTCTTGGAAATGTTTGAGCCCACCTGAGCTCCACCAACAGCGAGATTCCTCCATCCATGGCCCTTCCTCCCAGGATGACACATAGCAGAGACACTTTGCATGAGCCACCATGAAGAGCTGGCCTCCACGTGTGTGTACTTAAGCATCTGTGTCCAATGGGACATCTGCAACTTGGTTTTAAACCTTACATTGTTATTTTCATTTTTTTCCTGTGACATTTGGCTCAATAAATTTCATTCCTTCCTCCCTCAAATTATATTTCTGCTTTGGCTTTGGACTGCACATTGAAGTGGTAGATGCAGTGATCGGAGATGTCAGGATGTTCCCATGGGAAGGGAAATCATAGAAGGATTTGGGTTGGAAGATCATCTAGTTCCAAGCCCCCTGCCATGGTTGCCAGGTTGCTTCAAGCCGCAAGATGTAAGGGAAGAGTTCAGATTTGGTGGGATGAGGGTCTTTGTCTGCCACCCACCCTGTCTGTGGAGCAGTACTGCAATCCAGCCATGTCTTGCTGATGGAGGTAGATGGGCTTGGAGCAAAGAGAGCGTGAGGGACAGGTTGCATCAAACAGATCATCTATTTTGGGGAGGTTCTCCACCTCCCTCCGCCTTAAAACCAGTCCCTTTTTGGACTTGTCGCCCATTCAGCCTCCAACATGCTGCCCCATGAGCACTCCCTCTAGGTCCAGGCTGAACTGCACCACGGAGCAGTTTTTTTAGTATCACTGACAGGTCCAACAGTCTAGTTTTGAAGGGTGGTTGCCAGGAATCCTGATGAATTAGCAAGGGGGAAGGAAAATAGGAATGCGATGGGTATTTCTGGGCCAGGTCGCACCTCCATCCTCATGCCACAGGACAGCAGATCCCTGGGGTGCAGGCAGTGTCCTCCCTGGGATGGAGCCCAGCCAGGGCAGGGCTCCCTGGATGTCTCCTCTTCATGCAGACGGTGTGGAGGCTGTGTGATGGAAGCTGGTGGCTCTCTCCCTCTTCTTACCTGCAAAAAATCACTATGGCATCACTAGAAGTGGTGAATAATTCATGGCAGATAACTCAGCCCTCCCATCAGCAGAACACCTGGGAGCAGAAAACACTTTTCTTTGATTTGTTCCTTATTCCAATGTCCTCGCCCCACGGCTTTGACTGGAAATTGAAGGCATTTTGCTCCGATGTGGTTGACTTCAGCTGCCACTTGCTTGTTTCTGTGCAGTGACTGAGTAACAGCTGCTTTCAATTCCCACTGCTCGATTCAAATGCTCATAAAAAGGAACATAAGCTGTTTAGAGATGCGAGATTAGATTTTAGCTTCTGTCTGTGGTATTCCTACAGCTTCCATTAGGGAGAATCTGGGCATCTCGCCTCCTTAATGCACTGTCTGTATTTTAACCTGCTAAAGGATGGTGGTGACAGGGTGAGAAGGATGCTGCTCACTGCACACTCACTCCAGGGTCACGTTTGCCCTTGCCAACACTGTGGCATGGACTCCTGCAGAGGAACGTGCTGTTGCAGAGAGGAAGAGAGCAGAGGAGAGGCACGGGACCTCCCTGAACTTGCAGAGGAAACCCACAGCAGGGGCCAAGACTCCTTCTAGCTGTGATATTTCTGCCCTGGCAGGCCAAGAGGATTCGCTCTCGCTCCTATACGCCGAGCACAAGCCTTGTACTTGAGCCTCCAGCTCCTGTGCAGACAGGAATGACACTGTAAATTAAAACCAAAGAGACTCTTGCAAAGAGACAGACAGAAAGAGAGCAGTGGAAAATGACAGAGAAAAAAGTGAGGGCTGTGAAATCCAGCTTTTGAAGCACCCTTGGGGTAAGAGCCAGCCATGCTTCCCTCTGAGGACCTGTTCTGTCTCTTTAGGATAAAGCAAAGCTGATTTGTACCATAGCAGGCTGGAATGATGCACTTGAGCAGGCACAGTATACAACATATAGCTATACATCTACATGTGCCTCCATGCCCTGCCTCCTCCTCTGGAAAAGCTGAGGATCCCTAGTAGCAGGCAGTTTTAGTTCCATTTATAAAAAGCATCTGAGGACACCAGTGAGTGATGCCACACGCAGACCTGCACTTCAGGATTGGAGGAGTCTCTGAAAATTGAGATTCCCAAGATAACGGCCAACACTCTGTCCTTTTATAGTTCAGATGCTTTACTTGAAGTCCAGGGGGTTCTGAAGGAGGTAAAAATAACCCCCCACCCTGAGGAGAACCTATGGCTGTAACTCCTCAGGCTGCGATAAGACAGAGGCTCATTCCAAAGATGGTCTGGATGTCAGGAGAGTGAGTGCTGTGCCCTGTGAAATGGAAGAGACAGATGGAGCCAGCTTTGATCCTGAGGAGTTATCAGCTGCGCGTGGCAGGGCAGTGAGGTCTGGATGAGGATGATGAACACAGACTGTGCTCCTTGAAAGGCTCCCTCAGACCCCCAGACCCACGTACGCACACGTCGCCATCAGTGCTGTCAGTGAGTGAGGCCAAAGGCCCTGGGGAAGGCAGACACTTCCCTGGATCATGGTGTTTACGCCCTTCCTGTACAGCAAAATGATTCCAGTCAACCTGATAGCGAGCCAGGTATCCATCCCGAGGGGGGAAACACTGCTCCATGACCCATTTTGTGTTTGTCTTAGGTCGGGAATTGAAGAAAGCTTTGCTTTTCCATGCCAACCTGCTCACACCCTGAAAGCAAACACTTGCAGATTGACTGCAGCGATAACAAACTGGCAAATACACTTTCCAGAATTGAGGAGAAAGACACATAAAGAGAGTGGGGAAGCAGGCAGGTCGAGCCCTCCTGCTCCACACACAACTTTTCAACACAGTCACTGGGCACGCAGCTTTTCTTCTCAGGTAAAGATGCCCTGCAGTGCTCATCAGGCAGTGCCAGGATCCATCCTTCAGGCAACTGAGTGCAAAAGGTGATCAGGAGCAAGTGAGAGCACAGAGTCCGTGTGTGTGGGGGGGTGTATGCAGGTGTTGGGGATGGCATTACATGGTGGTTGTGCTATAGGAAGCCCACAGAGGGGTCTGTAGAAGGATGACCTCTACTACTTCAGTGTTTTTACTCTACTAATTCAGTGTTTTTACTCTACTAGGTCAGTGTTTTTACTCTACTAGGTCAGTGTTTTTAATAAACTGAGGTTTAGTTGTGCATCTGTATTCCATCATTTTGGGAGAGGGAGTTCTCTGTGCCAGGAGGCATCGGGGCAAACTGGCACCTCCAGATTCAAGCTGTAATTGTCAGATTAATTTACCCCGGTATCTCTATCTGCACATTTTCATAAAATCACAGAATCATTATGGTTGGAAGGGACCTCCAGGGTCATCAAGTCCAACCTTTATCCCATCATATTCCTAACCATTGGACCATCAGACCATGGCCTCAAGTGCCTCATCAACCCGTTTGTTGAACCCCCCCAAGGGACGGGGACTCCACCACCTCCCTGGGCAGCCCATTCCAGTGCCCAACCACCCTCCCAGTAAAGAACTTCTTCCTAATCTCCAACCTAAACTTCCCCTGATGGAACTTGCGGCCATTTCCTCTCGTCCTGTCATCAGCAACTGGGGAGCAGAGACCAACCCCAGCCTCACTACAACCTCCCTTTAGGGAGCTGTAGAGGGCAATGAGGTCTCCTCTCAGTCTCCTCTTCTCCAGGCTCAGCCAGTCTTCATAAGGCTTGTTTTCCATTTTGCCCCTGGCTGTACCCACCTGGGGACAGCTGGCACCACACAACCTCAGGACCCCCCTGTCAAGGGCAGTGACAGGACCTGGGCTGTGCTGAGCCCCTGAACTGGGACCAGAGACGACGGCACCACCTGCCAGGGCCCAGCACCAGGGGCCGGGCTGGCACTGGTCTCCAGGCCATGGCTGGAGGGAGCCCAGAGGCTGGCACCGTGAGGGGTGCCCACAGGCAGCCAGGACACCCCATAGCCCCCTGTGTTTGGTCCCCAGTGCAGGTTTCTGCTTCGCACGGGTGCAGAGGCGCCTTGAGGGCGAGGCCCAGGCCCACACCGCACCCCCTGCACCGGGCGGCAGCGCTGAGGGCCTGAGGCAGCCGTGAGGGGACACACACGAGGGCAGCGTGCGGCCCCGGCTACTGTGCCGGTGCTCAGGGGCACCGAGAGGAGGCCGAGGCGGCGGCAGACCCGGGCGGGCCGCGGTCGTTCAGCGCCTCAGCGCCGTCGGGGCCGCTCCCCCCTGCCGCGCCGCTCGGCTCAGCTCGGCTCAGCTCGGCCATCTCCGGCAACGCTCGGGCGGCTCCGGCAGCCGAGGCGCTTCCGCCTGCCTGACGCGGGGGGCTTTCCCAGCTGTTTTCCGTCAGCGCTCGGCTCTTTCCGTCAGGCACTTCGGCTCTTTCCGTCTGGCGGTTCGGGTATTTCCGGCAGGCGGTTCGGGTATTTCCGCCACCAGCTTCGGGCGGCCTCGGCGCTCGGCCGGCCCCGTCCCTTCCCTGCCCCGGTAACGGTCGCTGGGAGTTTAAATGAG
>VZRW01008216.1:8199-42880 GCA_013398125.1 Aegotheles bennettii | reverse complement strand
CCGCTCTCCGCCGCCAGCCCGGGCTCCTCCGCCCTCCCGTGCGGCTGCCGGGCTCCTTCGCTCCTCCGTGCGTGCCCTCGCCATCCCCTGCGCCGCTGGGACGGGCCGCTCTGCCCTTCCTGCCCCCGGCCGGGCCCCGCTGCTCTCCCCGCCGGGGGTGCCGGGCTCCGGCGGCACCGCAGCCCACTCGGCCTCCAGGAAAGGCCCTTTCGGCTCCCCCCCGTAGATCCCCCGGGAGACCTGTTGATACCTCTCTCCATCTCGCTTACCTTGCTGCATTTGCTGTTGTTTCATTTCTAAACGCTCCCAGCGTGCTGGCTCTGCACCTCTCGTGTACATGAAGGACGTTCCTCCTTCCCCAGGAGTTGCTATCTCCAGGTTGATGGGAGACCGAGGAGAGAAAACAACCTAAATCTCGTTTTTCTGCCATGTTTTGGCCTCACTGCAGTTACCCTGATGGCCTTCCTGCTCTCTTTCTCAGCCTTCCCATCCAAAAGGAATGATTTACAGAAAAGTTCCTTCTTCTTTCCACCTTTCCTGTATGCCCATTACTCTATCAATTATGTAATCTTCATCAATCAATCTTCTTTTCTCACTTTCCCATAATTCTTCTGATTTTTCAGCTTTCAAAGGGGATGTTGGGGGGATTCTAGCTATGTTAGGAACCTCTCACTGTGTCTTTGTGTAATGAACACAGTGAAAATTGTTGCTTTTGTCTCTCCTCTCTCCTTTTATGAAATGGTGGGAGAGGAAGAAAGACTTCCCCTGTGGAAGACCACCCTGCTTACTTGACTTTATCTAAGATGGTGACAGTGATGGCACTCTTGTAGGCCAGAGGTTTGTGTCCCTGGGGCTGCTGTTCTGCTGCTCTGCTCAGAGCCAGGGTCAATGGGGTGCTGGGAATGCTCTCAGCCACCTGGTCCCTCTTCTGTGGTTGTGCTTATGCCACTGCTGTTACCCCTGGAGGTGGGCTGGTGTTTTGCACCAGTTGGGTATTCTAGGAAAGCATGGGATTACAATAGAAAAGGAAACAAGAATTCATTGCAGAGTGAATGGCAGGAAACAATATTTAATGTTTCCGGTACTGCGCTAATTAAACCAACCAAGTGGAAAATATTTGCTATTCGGAGAGTTCCCTGGTAGAAACCTGTAGTCTTGTCTTCATTTTCCAGAGAGGTAAAGACCTCTCTAACGTCCTTCTCCATTCCCAAGCTCTTATCAGCTTGGATGGTTTGATGAGGCTTTTCTACTTTGAATATATCTATTTAGATTCTGCCTGCTTTTAAATGCCAAATAATTCCTTTATCAGTGGTTCTGCTGTTAGCTTCACTGCTATCCCTTGCCTACAGCAACCCTGGTAAGTTTAGGATTTACTATTTGTTGTTGCCTTGGTCATGTTGTTGCGTTCAATGGTGGAGAAGTCACCAGTGCACCAACCAAAACAAGGCCAACGTTTGAGTTGTGCCCCAATCTGCTGATGTAGCTGTGGCCCTCTTTGTGCCACGGCTGTCAGCAGTGGTGTGGAGGTTGCACCTCTGTTCTACAGGAGCTTTCCACCCTGCTCACACTTGTTTTCTCACTGGTGTAACGTGCCCAGTGAGTGGTCTCCATTTTGCTTATCTGGATGAAGTCCATTGCATTTCTGAGCTCCCATTTTAGGTGGAATCTCTGTACTTAGCTCTGTTTTTCTGATTTTTGGGTTTGTTTTTTTTTAACAATACAATTGGAGAAGTTGACACTACTTCTCATTTTTGTCATTGCAGAGATTTTTCCTGTCTGTTTGTCTGTTCTCTTGCAGCCTTTCAGATGTCTACAGGGCTTGGCATTCCAGGAAAAACTGTCATCTTTACAGTTGTGATATGCAAAGCATGACAGATAAATAAGAATCTGCCTGTGTATAAGTGTTGGGGTTTAATTATATGAAATTAATGTCCCAAAAGGCATCCTATTCACTGGTTAGATTTTTGCTAACTTTTTTTAATGCCTTAAACTCTGGCACTTCTGTTCATCTTATGTAGACAACAAACCTCTACTATGCTTTTTAAAACTCTCCAGCTCAGATATAAAGCCTTCTATCCCTGAGATAAAAGGGATATCTAGCTGAGAAACAAACTGGATGCCTTCCAAATGCTTCTGAAAAACATCTTGGAAACAAAATGAACACTTTCCTTGGAATTCAGCTGTTCAAGGTGATCAGCTGCTGTGACCCATTTGAATGGTGGTTGAACTCCAAGGCTACTGGTATAGCAGTGCCAGTACCTGATTATTTAACGGGCAGAGTTTGTGTGACTATAAATGCAGCACAGCTTGTCACAGAAAACTCTCTCCTCCCCTCTGCCCACCCTGAAGAAGTCTTCAATCATGATAGAAACCACTTAGCCTGTCAATAAACTATAAAGCTTTGAAAATAATTTTCGTGTAACAGAACACCCCTCTTTTTAAGAGCTCCTTGGTCTAGGTATGCAGTGACACTTGGACAATGCACAGGATTTTCTGGATAGAAGATGGACCTGTCTGATTCTGCATTTATTTTCTTGCTCTGCTCCCTGGGGATGCTCCACTGCAGAGCTGTGACTGGTGTGATAGCTTTGGAATTCCCTGTTTGCTTTGCATTTGCAAATTAATGCATATTTAGAATGAGTGACTAGGACCTGGAGGTTTTTGTGATCTGCAGGCATGCTTAAATAAAACTCTGAAACCATTCAAGCTTCCCTCCTGTCCATGTTTGTTTGTAGCCCTGAGAACTGATACTGCAACCAAAGCATCTCAGCTGCTTTGCACGCCCCTGAGGAGGCTTTTTTGAGTCTCAGTTGACAGGTTCCATCTAAAATTTGAAAACTACCATAGGGAGGAAACTGAGACTGCATTTGAATTGTGTTTGTGGCTGTAACGTGTTGTCCTGCTCTCAAGTCTTTTGGGATTAAATAGTCTTTACTTAAACATCCCCAAAATCTTTCACTTCGGACAACTCTTCTGGTGTGATCTACCAATTGTCACGTGCTGCTGATGCTGTGGAGATGCACTGAGCTTCTGCTAGAACAAACTAAATTACTGCTCTATAGAGAGATTGATATTCCTGTCCAAAATTTGCTTCCTAAAAGGTGCATGAGCAGTCTTTATTTTTTGGTGGTTTGAGACACAGTTGTAGTTTAGACATCTGTTCTCATAAGAAAATTCTTGCTGCGTAGGTATGGCTGATTCCCTGCCACCTCTTCCTTTCCTCTTCCACCTCTGTGCAAGGATCCAGTCTCCAGCATTCGTCTGTTGAAGGCATGATTCCAACTTGCACCCTTTTGGGTTGCAAAATGACTATTACATAACAGGGATACTACCAGCTGACTTTTTGCTTTCACTGGGTCTCTGCTCAGCAGCGGTTGTTCTCTGAGCCAGTATGCAGTGTAACTCATATAATGTGGCTGTGATACAGCCAAAAATCACTTGTGTCCTCTCTCAGCCCTTGGCAAAGCTGCTTCTTGCAACTTGCTCTCCTGTTTGAGAAGTCAAATGACACAGATTTGTTGCAGCTTTGTTTTGTACATCCCAGGAAAGAGTATTTCTAACCTGCACATGGCACAGCTTGGATGGATTAATCTGAATGTCATCCGTGACTTGGTAAAGGAAGAGCTGCTTCTGAGAGCAAGAGAAAAAAGACCTTGGGCTGCTCAAACTTGGGTGTAGTCTGAAAGATTTTAACACCCTCCTTCTGCCTTGTACTCTGCTGTCTGCAGTGCACGGAACAGTGCACAACCTTGGAGCTTCTCAAGGTAAAAGGGAGTGACTGCTCCAGGCAGGTTCTGTGGCCAAAGTTATCAGGAGCGTGGAATACAGGAGAGAAATAACAAGATGTTTGTATAATAATAATCAAATGAAGAGCATTTGTTTTTATATACTCTCACATGGGCTTAAAAGTACCTCTTGACTTTTTAAGCACACTGCTGAGACCTATTGATAGAATAAAATAGTATCTCTGTAGCGATCTTGTGTTTAATATTCTGTATAGTAATTGGAAACTCTGGTGTCTACTGCTCGTGATGACTGCGTAGGCTTCCTGGGAAGAGAACTCGCACATTTTTCACACCCTGAGTTTGTCAAGTTTATGTTGGAAGAAGTAGCATATGGTACATGTAACTCTGGTGTTTTAATTATTTTTTTTAGATGAAATTGGCGCTCGCCTTTCCTGCTGGGAATAGCATTGCAGGGTGCTATTTCTTTAACTCTGGAAGGTTTCTTTTAGCTTTGGAGTGTCTGATATGGTATCAGAAGCTAATTCTGTTTGTCTTCTGTTGCTGATGAATATTGGAGAAATACTAGACCACGGAGCCTGAGTTCATAAGTTCAGCTCTTGTTTGGATCGGTAATAATAAAACTGCTGCAAAATGGCTCTTTGCTGCTTATGGGAAACTGCTTTGGAGCTTGAGCAGGGCTGGCAGATGAGAAGGAATGGCAGTCCTGATCCCACCCTGCTAACCTCGGAGCACAGACCCCGATGAGCATGCACACCACCACTTGTAACAGGTGGGAGAAAAGGCTGAATAGATCATAAAAGGAATTCTTTTTCCCATCACACCCCTCTGTTACAGGTAACAGCTTTTAATCTGATCTGAAGAAGCTTGTTGGGAAATCTGCACAGCCCAGCCCTACTCTTCTGCTGGGCAGCTCCTACTTGTAGTTCAGCTGATGGTGACAGCAGTGCAAGTCATTATGGCAGCGACTGTAACGGTGCAGTTTGTACACCTGGCTGTACAGTTGATGTGCACTTCAGTGGAGCTGTGCCATCTTAGAACTCTGCACAACTACTGCCAGTCCCAAACTCTTGAGCTTGGTGCTCATGGAAGAGGAAGACCTGAAGCAGGTGGCTGGTTTTGCCCAAATACGGGTTTATCAGCAAAATGGAGAAGTAGGTTGTCTTCAAATGTCTGTGTAGATCAGTTTATCCATCTCACCTGCATTGCATTTGTTCTTGTGTGACACCTCACAAGCCGAATTAGTGGCAGAAAAGAGGTGGCTGATGAGCAATGATCCGAACAAAACACTGCAACAAAGAGCAGGGGATGGCGTTCGTCTGGGTCCTTATGGGAACACTGATGTTCCTTCAAGGAAAATGCTGTGCCCTAAACATATTTAACAGCAATCTTCTCTTGACACCTTAGATGCTGACGGGATTTCTAGTCCTCTCAGGTTTTGGTTTGTTGTGTCTTGAGATAGTTTAAATGGGTTTATGCTTAATACCATTAAAATGGGTCGGGCACCCCAGCTTTTTCCCTCCCCTACCCCTCCTGGGGCACAGCTAAGAGCAACAGGGAACACTGGTAACCAGTTTGGGGATGTTGTTTGTTCTTACCTTTACTTAATGTGCTATCGTTTAGTGGTAGTTTGCAATAATCAGTTATGCACCAGGCTAAAACTCGGTAAGGAGTGGAGGTACTTGCTGTTATTTCAGTGAATGTTGGATGAGGTTTGTGGATGGTGACTGGTGAGCAGCATTCTGAGATTGGTTTGTGACTGCAGTACTGAGAGATTTATTTTCTTAAGTCTCTTTACTGATCGTTGAAACAACTAAAATCTGGTCTTCGTGTTTATCCTTTTTCATTCTTATTATGACTCCAGTAAACCAAAATTGAACTGCACCTTTTGGCAGTAAGAGCTAATCAGTTTAAAGCTGCTCTCTAAATTTAGATTCTTTTCTTGTCTTGCAGGCTGCTATATGGCAAGCACTTAACCACTACGCTTATCGCGATGCAGTGTTTCTTGCAGAAAGATTGTATGCAGAAGGTATGTATTTTGCAAATATAAAGTTGATGCTACTTTCAATTTTAAGATTTTTGACCTTCTACTCCTCCTCTGCTTTACTCCTGTTGTTGTGATAATGAAGTTTAACTTGCTGCTTGGGGAAAGCGGAAGAATGCCTCGCAGTTAGGCTGGAAAATCAAATCACGCAACAGCAGCAATGTTGTTTTACAGTAAAACCTTAAAAAAATAAACTTGGAGTTGTATGCTTAAATATAATGTTTATGGTGGCCTGTTGTACGTTATCAAATGGGAGAGAGGTTTTTTAATAACCTTAAGCATTGCATGTCTTCCAAGGGCACTTGAGGATAGATTCTACAAGATGTCTTGATTTTTTGAAAGCTGTCTTTGTTAATAATCCTGTTCTGATATGTTGATTGGTGTGTTAGCTGAAAGAGATAATCTCGTGCTGAAGAGAGAAAAGTGTAGTGAAACTGAGACAATGAGAATCAGAACATAGGGAATAGGTGTCTTCTGTTGGATTCTTGTTCATTGTCACTCATTGTAATGCTGTCAGGTCTAGGATGTCTTGGATGCTGAGCAGGCAGCAGTAACACGATTCTTTACTCTTCCTGGTTCCTTCAAACACTGCTTTCTTCCTGTGTTCTAGTCCCTCTTCTTCTGTAACCTTTCCTCCATGACCTCAGATAAGCTTTTTGTTCCTCTGTACTTCTTTCTCCTCAATACTGGTGTTCAGCTTTTCTTCTTGGTTTTGAAAGGTATTGTCCCCTAGTCGCTAACAGGGGAAAAAAAATCACCACCACCCTTAAGCTAAAATATGAGCATAATATAATTTCTCATGCTAAAGATCTTGAGCTTATAATGTGAATTAAACTGTGTAGCCTGTTTCATACTCTGTGATTTGTAACTAAATGTTTTGCTTTCAATGTTTTGCATGATGTGCCCACAATGCACTTCTTAACACTGGAAGCACAAACCTAATTTTTCAGAAATAGAGGCTTTTTTTTCCTTGTGTCAAGGTTACTCGTGAAATCTGGGGTCTTCCTTCTGGTGCTTCAATGGGAAGTATTGTGTAGATTATTATGGAACCTTATAATTCAGGTGTGCATAAAGGAAATAGTGGGTTTGGGATGACAGATCTCCCCTGAACACAGCACATTGTGAGAAGCAGAGAGATGCTTAGATGGAAGGTAATTACCAAGGGGGTAGAAATGAAGAGAATCCACTTTTTGCAGCAGAGGAAAAGATATGACTTGCTACAGACACTGTCTTTGTAGAATAATACTCTGCAAGAGTACTTCAAACAGCTTTTTTTCAGTGACCAACAGTGCTGGGAGAACAGCATGCATGCTGCCACTCGGTTCAAGCAATTAACTGTTAACAAAACATCTGGCTTCTGGTTAAAATAAGTAGTTATACTGCACAGCAGAAGCTGCTGAACTTGCATACACTGGCTCCATGTTGACAGTAGGGATTTTACCCTGAGAAGAACTTCTTTTAAGTCCATCTGCAATTTTACTGTCCTTGTGGAGATATCTGTGGCTTGGTAGTTTCCCAGAACTCTTGAAGTGTGTTAAATTGGTGGATAAAGGAATTGATTTAACTTTAATTTTCAAGAAGACCTTCTGGTGTTTTCAGCATAAGGCTAATAAAATGTCCTTCTCTCTTTGGGTCTTTGGTTTCCTTTATCACTGATGACACAAACTTGAAATAATCAGTTTTCAGTGTAGCAAAGGGTTTGAGCAGGTTGCCTAAAGAGGTTTTTTTGTACAATGCTTGTATTGATATTTTCTGAGAAGTTCAATGTGGATAGATGAACAAACATCAGAATTGTTTCTTTTAATACTGAATTCCATCTGCGTGGTAGTGTGTTCTGAAAAGTACAAAGTATTGTGGGTTTCTTAATTGTTTGGTGGTTTAAGTTGCTTGCCTTTATAGGCAGCCTATTTGATTTAAAATACGTCACTGCATAAGGTGATTTGAGTGTAACATTTGGTGAAGGAAAAAGAACAGGGCAAGGTTATTATACAATGGCTGTACATAGTCTGAGTGCATCAGGATATTTCCCTCTTTTTGTTTAAAAAACAGAAAGCAGTTAAAATGAAGTCACACAGCTACTTCACACAAACATAATACTTGAATTAACACCACAGCATGGCAGTTCTCACCATTGCCTCGTAGAAGTGCATTCTCTGGCATGTAAAGTTTAAGCTGATAATTCTACAGTAAGGTTTTAAATTACTTCAGGGGTTAGCTGTGTCCTTTATGCTGTAATCACAAGTGAAAAAATTGGCAAGTCTGACCTCAGACTTAAATCTGGATGCCAAGTCAAGCTCTTTGAATAGAGCATTCTTGGCATGGTATGTAATTCATCTCTGCAATGGAGGAAGTGTTGAAGCAGACATCAAATCTAAATACTTCCAGTTTCTGCCATAAATAAATGTTTCAGTGTAGATTATTCTTGTTCTCTGTTTAGATAGAAGCTTGACTACTTCATTCAGAATTTGGAAACCTGTGAGCATTCAGCCTGGGGAGAGGATTTGTGGGAGAGCTTGTCCCTATTATGAAATAAATAAAACATCTGAATGGTGATTTCAGTTTTTCCAATGGAATAATGAGTGTAGGCAGTGAAAAAGACAAGACTTAATGTTGGGGTAGAGGTTACTGGTAATTGATTGACTTTAATAGTCATTAAAATTGGAAAATCTGCTCCACTAAGTGAGGTGAAGATACAGCATCAAGTGCTGTAGAAAAACAACAGGTAGAGTTGCAAACAGGAAAAGACCACTTGAAATTAGAATTAAAACTGTTAATTGGGCTACTTAGGCTGAAATTGATCTTCCTACTTAAAGTTCTTGTACTTCCTAGCAGCCATTGTTGTGCCAGTGTAAAGTGTTACTAGCAGGTGTGATATGCTTGGAGCAGAGTCTTGGTGTGGACAAGTCATTGAAGTAGCTCTGTTCTACTAGGAGTGACTGCTTTGCTTGACTTCCTGCTATTTTAACAACAAGCTGGCTATCACTTACTTAGATTGGGTAGCCAGAAGGGTCAAAGTTCTTTTACAACAGTAGATATTAAGAATTGGTCTGACTACAAGAAAACAGCACACAGAACCTTGTTACATGCTGACAATTAAAGAAATGTGCTTCTTTGAGTAATGAATTTCTCCAATATCAATACTTTGTTTTCTTTTGTCTTGTTCCTAGCTGGCTTCTGCTCCTGCCCTCAAATTCCTTGTATCCAAATGGTAAACTGACGTGGGTTTTTTCACTTTTTTATTTCTCAGTGCATTCAGAAGAGGCACTGTTTTTACTGGCAACGTGTTACTACCGCTCAGGAAAGGCCTATAAAGCATACAGGCTCCTAAAGGGACACAGCTGTACTACCCCACAGTGTAAATACCTGCTTGCAAAATGTTGCGTTGACCTCAGCAAGTAAGTAAATAATCCTTTATGTTCTGTCCAGGGTTACAACTGTGTTTGTTTTGTTGTGATTTCTCTTTGAAAGCTGTCATATTTCATAATCTAATAACTCGCTGGTCCTTCAGCTCTGAAGATTAAGTTCAGTTCATTTTGCTTTGATACAGACCTAATGAACATTGGCCCAGATTGCAGAAACTTGTAAAAGGTATTGAATAACTTAAAAAGGAGTTGTCAGGCTGCACAGGGGGAGAAGACATTGATTGCTGAGATGACTCAAGGAGACCACTCTGGGAAGGGTTTGTTTAGGTTTTTGTTTCTCTGATACTTTGCTTGTTTCATTAAGTGTTTCCAGTATGAATTAATGGATAGGCCATGTGTGCAGATCTCTCCAGAGGTAGCAGGGGAAGCTCTTTGATGCTCTCTTTAGTAGGTGAGTCCTTTGACATCTTTAAAGTAGCAAGGGTGTCTTAACTTGTTTTGACACCCTTAACGCTTTCGGAGCTATTAGGATACAAGTTTTTTTGGCATCTTCTGTTGAAAGGGAAATAACATTCATGTTCTACTTGGAAAGGTCCCGGTGGAATAAATTTGAAGCTATTCATTCCCTCCCTTGCTTTTACAAAGTCTTCTGTGTGCGTGTAGTACATCAGCTTCTGAACTGATTTCAGTTGGATAGATGGGATTTCTGAAACGTTTTCTTCAGAACTTGTTAAATTGAATTGTTGTTGCTGTTAGTTACATCAGCCCATTTATACAGATGTACCTTATTTTTTTGTGGGAATGGACTAAACTGATAGAAGCATCCACCTACAACTATAATATCAAGTGGAGGAAAGAAGAGATGATTTGTGTGTGCAGGTGTTGGTCCCAAGTTCCAGAAGAATGCCTCCCATCCCAGAAGTGATATGACAATGGATTTTGGTTTTTGTTTGCAGCAGGGTGAAAACACTGGACTACCAACACTGTGAGCCTTGTAACCCCCTTAAACTTCTTGTTTTTTAAAAAAGGCTTGCGGAAGGAGAGCAGATCTTATCTGGTGGAGTGCTGAATAAGCAGAAAAGCCACGATGACATTGTTATGGAGTTTGGTGACTCTGCATGCTTTACACTCTCCTTACTGGGACATGTTTACTGGTAAAGTTGCTTTTTTAAAATTTTGTCTAATAAAGCTTGGGTTTGTTTGTTGTCTCTTTATTTGACTAAGCCAAATTTTAGTCATCTATTTTTAGTCACCACAGGGTATACCCGTCTCTGGGCTTTATGGCCTGCACAATTTCAGAGTATGATAGATGCAGGTAGATGGTTGAGGAAGCCATCTAACTTAGGAATGCAAGAATGGTTTCTCTTTCACCCAGAGCTTCTGACTGACTGAAAACACAAATTCCTCTTTTCCAGGTTGCTAACCATGCAATCCAAGAGTCTTTTTTTTAAAAAATATCTTTGAGTTTGTTCTGTATTCTTCCATAAGACAAACTCTCAAGGCCTGATTCTCAGTGTTGCCATTTTAATTTTTCTATATCTGTTTTATGGATGTGTTGCTATAACCTTCAAATGAATGTGTTGAGAACTGCCAGTCAGAATAACTTCACAAATTTAAGTGGGTTTTGCCTAGATATAAGAGAGGCTTCAGTGTATATGAGAACAGATTGAATGGATATAGTGGGATTCTTGGATTCTTCCCTACTGGACCTGTTCTCAAAAAAATTTATTTCAGAAGAAGCTATCTTTGTAGCCAGATGCTTAGGTGTTCAGTTTAGCCCCTAATTTATATGCAAAAATATTATCCATAGATATTTAAGGTAACTGTAGGGCTGGCAGTCAGGTTGCTGTTTGTAGGGAAGGGAAAAAAGCTGTTGCAAAGAACAGCATCTCCCTAAAACAAAAATTCCCAAGCTCTGCTGGTGCTTATGTAACTCTTTTGGAAGGACTGTGTCTAAGTAACTTTCATCTGTGTCTAAATATGTCAGATAACTTGAAAAGAGCTCAATATTACTCTGTGGCTTGAAAAATGAGGAATGTTGCTGTGACTCAAGAAACTTTTGTTTTTCAACTCCTCTTCTGGAAAACTGTCTTGAACAAAAGCGCTGTTCTGAAGTTTCCCTGTAAACATTCTTTTTGCAGCAAGACAGACCGACTTGCCAAAGGATCAGAATGTTACCAAAAGAGCCTTAGTTTAAATCCTTTCCTCTGGTCCCCTTTTGAATCGCTATGTGAAATAGGTAAGCTTGCAGAATGGTTTTACTGGTGAAGATGTTTTCTATGTTGCTGGTTATGTCAAGCTTTCTGATTTGCCATCATAAACCTTACTCCTTGTCCAAGCTAGTAAGGAAAATGCCAGCAGAATTCTTTGAGTGGTTTTATGGGCAATAATGCATTTAAAATACTGGTGTTTAGAGCTTTTGTCTTATTTTCTTCCATTTTCACTACTTATGGTATTTTTAAACCAAATGTATGTTTTCCAACCTACAGTTAGTAGAGCCTTAGAAACTGTGCTTCTGAGAATAACTTTAAAAAGCAAGTCTATTTTTTTTTAAGAAAACTGGTTGTCCAGGGTTTTGTAGTGAAAGAACACTTCTGATTTAGTGTAAGGGGTTTTAAAGCAGTGAAATAATAAAGCAGCCCTTCTAAAGTACCCTGTCCTCCTTGTTTCAGACTGAATATTCAGCATATAGGCTCAGGAATAACTATTTGAATATAACCCTATTTCTTCTAATCTTACAGGTGAAAAACCAGACCCTGACCAAACATTTAAATTAACATCTTTACAGAACTTCAGCAGCTGTCTGCCTAACACTTGCACAACGTTGGTGTCTAATCACAACATATCCCATAGACAGCCTGAGACTGTCCTTATGGAAACTCCGCAAGACACAATTGTGAGTTTTGCTAAAATCATTGTATTTAAAGCAGTCTTTCCAGCTGAACTGAAAAATGCTATTTAGAAACTATACAGTGTGAGTGTCTGACAGCTGCCTTCCGTTTTTCTAGGAGTTGAACAGAATCAACCTAGAATCCTCCAATTCAAAATACTCCTCCTTGAACACAGATTCTTCTATGTCTTACATTGACTCGGCTGTAATTTCACCAGATGCTGTCCCTCTTGGGTCAGGAACTGCCATACTGTCTAAGCAGGCTCAAAATAAACCAAAAACTGGGCGGAGTTTACTGGGGGGACCTGCAACTTTGAGCCCACTAACTCCAAGGTAAGTCCTTGAGATGGACAATTCCTGTCTACAGCCATGCTGGTGGTAATGTTTGATTTGAAACAGGGAAGGTGCCTGGTGCTGCACAGCGTTCTCAAACGTGTTGTGTTGATAGCATGTGTTATAAATAATGCTGCAGATGTGAAAGCTAAACAACTTCACTGAGTGCTTTTGGTCCCAGTGTTCATCTCTTCTGTTTTTTAAACAGTTGAGAATTTTGATTAGAAGAGAGGAACTGTTGATTCAGTGTATTGCTTATTGTGATGTTCCCACTGGAAGAATCCTTACAGGAGTATGTTTCTTCTCTGAATTAGCTTTTAAGAGCCTTACTTGAAGAACAGCTCTCTTCTAAAGAGCATGTGAATCTATGCTCTGTCCTGTATGCCACCTGATTTAAACAGTGTTACATCACAAGCCATTAATACTTGAATGGTCTGTGTCTATTTGTTGTTATGCAGACAGGCAAAGAAAGTTCTGTATTTTTCAATTTCAGCAATAAGAATACTTTCTCTTAATGTCTTTTATAGATGAGGATAGTAAGATATTAGAGGGTTAACATAAATCAATGAAGAAGTTCTGAAATGGAGTTGATCACCTGGGTCTCTGTTTTAATCCCAAAATCAGGCCAGCTCTCCTGCTCTAACACTCAGACATTGACCCTTCCTCTTGTTTTGTTCTCAGCTTTGGAATTTTGCCACTAGAAACCCCAAGCCCTGGAGATGGATCATATTTACAAAACTACACAAATTCTTCTTCTGTAATTGATGTGCCATCCACAGGAGCACCTTCAAAGAAGGTATCTGACTTTCTAGAATGTGATTGCTGTTCTATGGATTTGACATTGCAGTGTACTTCAAAGAAGAATCCATAATCCTGAGTTGTGCTGTCAGTGAGGAGAACCCAGCTTACTCACTGCTTCCAAACTGTTTTGAAAAAAGATTTGAGTGTGGAACTGATTGCAGCCTCCTTTACTTGTGGAAGTGGTTTGGGTCAATTAAATGAGAAGTAAATTTGTCTAATTTGTCTACAAAGCGTGCTTAAAAAATAATCTGATCTTACTAATGATTATTTAATGCAGCAAAATAATATTGCTCACCTATATTTATAGCCTAGTGAAGTTGGGGTTGAGGGGAGCAATTTAATTTGAGTACTACAACAGGTCAGGTATTGCCCTGGCAAAACTTTTTTAGACATTTCTGAAGTGCTAGTTAAAATGAAATTTATTGTAGAATAATCTGTTACATTGAAACAACTGTTTCTAAAGCCTCAATAATTTTGTTTTTTTAATTTTGAAAGTTGGCTTTTCAGCTAGCCAAAAAAAATACACCATATCTTAAGTAAAGACATCTGTGTTGTAAATATTTTCAGCTTACCATGTCACTTCCTTTGGCTAGCAAATTGAAAAGATAAAAATTTGTTTTTTATAACCTTTTTTCCCCCACCCAAAATGTCCAGGCACTGGTGGTTGTAAACAACAAAGGATTCATAACTTTTTCAGTGTGTGAGGTGGAGTCTGGAGACAGTCCAAACTGGGAGTTTTCACTTAGGGTTTTTTTTTTGTAAATTAACATATTTTCAGGGATGACTTCAAATAATCCTAGAAGCCTCAAGTGAGCTGGAGCTACTGCTTTCTCACAAGCAGTTGTTGAATTCTAGTTTACAGAGCACAGTGGCCACAATACTGCTGGTGGTCTGTGGAGGGCTGACTGATAGAATGGTGCTGTTTCACTTAGCTACATCTTGTGTAGAGGAAACTAAAAATTGTCTTTTTCACTCTGTAAGAAACTGCCATAGTTACCATAGTGATAAGTGAGAGGTGGGATGTTGATGACAGTTTAGGAACCATTTGTTCCTTTCTAAAAACAACAAAACCTGAGGACTTTTCCCTGTATTTTTAGTAAATTTAGAAGCTGCATGAGGGATGCTAGTGATTTAGAGGTGGCCAACTCTTTTATAAAGCTCAGAGTTGAATTCTTCAAAGTACAACTTGAATTTCCACATTTGATGCTCTGGACAAATCAGTTGGTGCTCAGCTTGCTGTGCCATTCTGTAAGTGAAATCTAGGAGGTGCTAAAAACTGCATTTGTCTTCTTTCATTGGCCCAATATGTAAAAGAATAAAAGTCAGTAAGCAGGTAACTTTTTTTTGATGGTTTTTTGAAGCCTGTGACTGAACTCTGGAATCTCATTGCATCGTGGTGTCCTGTCTCCAGACATCTCATTACTGCAACACTTTCTGTCAGTTCTTTTAGTTCTGTTGCCTTTTTTTCTTGTTGTCTTTGTTCTGTTGGGCTGGACTGTGCTAATAGAGCCTGCTAGAAGTAAGTATGCTTCCTATGGCTGATCCAGTTCCCACCTTGTAGTTGCTCAGGACCAACCAGTTTTCTGGGGTACAGTTGAAAACACTGGCTTGTGGATTGTGCGTGTGTCAGAAGGTAAATTGGCATGAGTCTGAAAATTGAAATGGTTCACCAAGTGCAGCTCTTCTGTGTAGTGCTCATTTGCATTTAATCTCATGTGTCCCCTATGTGATAGATGTAAAGCTTTGGGAAATCAAGTTATAGTTGCTGCTACTTTGTTGCTTTGCTAGGTACAGTGCAACACCACCACTGTGTAAATTTTGCTAATCCATAAGTATGCTTTCTGCCCAGCTGCATCTCTGCTACTGCCTAAACACAAATATTTAATATGTTTTAATAAACAGCTTAGAATTCTGATGCATGCTTTGCCCAAAGCAAATAATTACTTGGCCAGTTTCACTTCTGCTCTTCAAATTACCGAGTCAGAAAAGGTTCAGTGTAGCTGTGGCTAGAATGTGCATGACTTAACGGAGGCAGTTTCCTAGGAAACACTTACGTAAATGAATGAAACATTAGGATGGATCCAAAGGCTTCATATCTGAGTGGGCAAGCATGCTTGCTGGCCGCCTAAACTGTCCTCTAGATAACAAAGAAACTGTGAAGGGAAGGGCAGAACGTTGGAAGTCAGATAACACATAAACTGGTGTTGCTTGTGCTATCGTTGATCCTGCGTTCTGATTTCTGGTGGCTTAAAGAACATCTCTTCCAAACAGCCATGGGAGTTGAATGTTAATGTCCCTGGAGTGGGCAGAAAGATCAAGTTTAAGCTTTCTTTAAAAGGCAGGGAAGGGAGGACCTGTTCTGAATCCTTTATAGGAAATCTACACATCAGACAATGAATGTCTATCTGAACTTGTTCCTTAGGTTTCAGGTTCACGGTCAGATTATCACAGCTCTGAGTTCCCACACCTCAGCTGTGCCAGGGTAGGCATCAAAGTGCACGTTTTAGCTCTCTGAGGATGTGTGAAGATACAAGACAATGTTTTAATGCAAGCCGTGTTACCTGCTTGTAACCTGTGGCAAATAAAAGGTACAAGAACTGTGCGTGTGCACTCAAAACATTACTCAGCTGACAAGCAGCAACTCACTACTCCGTGTTAACTTGACCATAGGTCTCTGTCTACTCACTCTCTGTGCTGCATAATGCAGGTCCCTTTTTTGATGAAGCAATTTATTTCTGTGTCTGCTACAAAGGCTCATGCAGCAACATTTTAACTTGTGAAATACTGATTTATGAGCAGGTATGGTAAAAAGGGGAGCAGCAGGCTCGAATGCTGCACAGCGTGCACCTCACTGAGGTGGTGGTAGTGGTGGATGGCTTCTGGATGTGATTGCAGTATGATGATGTCTTTCCCTGTTGTGTTTTTTGTGCAACCTCCTGTGGAGAAAGAACTTTAAATATTGCATTTTTGAATTCCCTTTTATTCTTGCACAAACATCTTAACATACAGCTTCTTGCCACTAGATGGAGATTTTATATCTTTCAAATAATGCACATAAAATTGGTAAACTTGATGTTACTGGCTTTTTAACAGGTAGAATGAGAAATACTTTTGAGGGATCCTCCTTGGGGTGGGAGGAACCCTCACCCTTTATTGAAAGAATCTATATGTAGCCTCCTTTATGCAGTGTTTAATAGGCAGAATGGATTTGGTTTGGTGTAGCAGGGCTTGAGGCTTCTTAGTGACATAATAACAAACCTGTAGAAACTTTGTGTTATGCAGACTGTCAGCAGGATAAGCCAAGCTGGAACAAAATCTGTCTTCTCACAGAGCGGAAATAGCCGGGAAGTCACTCCAATTCTTGTTGCACAAACACAGAGCTCTGGCCCACAGACAAGGTATGGAAAAAAAATCCCAGAAAAATCATGGTATTGCCTTTTGCATCTCCTTTCTTGAAGGAATTTAGTGCTCATTTTGCCCAACCTGTATGGATGTTCCTGCAGAATTCCTCTTGGTGTGGGAGAAGTGGGTTTTTTTAGGTAAAATAACTTCAGTGTGTAAGTTAGGAAGCCCATGCATCATGGTTGTCTGTTTGTTTTAAATCTCCTTTGCAGTTAGACCATTTCACCAATAAATTAAAACGTAGCTGGAAGGAAATCCTGCTTGTTCACAATATGCAACAGGTAGATTTATTTTTTTCATCCCTTGAAATGGGAATATCTGTGCTATGGTACTCGAGCACTTCTGTTTAAAACAGACAAATGCTATTTTTATTAAAAATGGAGTGAAGAACTTCAGTTTTGAATGTGCCATTTGTTTTCAGTACAACACCTCAGGTATTGAGCCCAACAATTGCTGCTCCACCAAACGCACTGCCTCGAAGAAGCTCTCGCCTGTTTACTAGTGATAGCTCTACAACAAAGGTAACAAACTTTGTGTATTTTGTGAACTTGAGAGCTCCTTACCCATCCATTTTCTGCTCTTCAGACAATGGAGCAGAACACCAAAGTACAAATACTCATGCACTGTAGTTAGGTGATGTGAATGCTGTTTAAAAATGAACTACTAAACATGTTCAATGAAGTTACTGTATGCTTAAGTTTAAAAGTCAGCTGGGCATTGTAGTTAAGGCTGCAAAGAGGCATAAATATAATTTTACACAATTCACTTTCAAGTTTAGTTACCGGAATTTAAGACCTTTTTTTTTATGTAACTCTCACTCTTCTTACTTGCAGGAAAATAGCAAAAAATTAAAAATGAAGTTTCCACCTAAAATTCCAAACAGAAAAACAAAAAGTAAAACGAATAAGGGAGGAATAACTCAACCAAACTTAAATGACAGTTTGGAAATTACCAAACTGGACTCTTCCATCATTTCAGAAGGGAAAATTTCCACTGTCACACCACAGATCCAGGCTTTCACGCTACAGAAGGCAGCAGCAGGTCTGTTTGAATGCTACTGGATTGAAATAGAGTAAAACTTCATACATCTGTGTGTTAAGGTTGAAAGAAGAAAAGGCTTTGCTCCAGTGTTTGTTTGTTTCTTGTTTCAGTTAGCCTGCAGCTGTCACCTTTGTGTAATTATAAAGGCATTGAATTCAGTATCTTCTAGTTAACTTAGAACAGGGGAAGAAGTAGTAAAAAGTGGCTAGTTGTAAGAAGACTTATCTTGCAGTCTCTGGTCCTTATTAATGATTAAAATCTTTTCAGGCAAGATCATTGGAAACTGATTCAAAGGAACTATGAGTAACCCAGTCATCTTCCCTAAAAATTTGGGTTATGCAGTCTGTTCTCCCTTCATATTTCCCATTTGTTTAAGCACAATTCTTTATTCAGATTGTCAGAAAATCCTAGGCAAACTGCTGAATTCCTCTCTTTTGACTTGGTGATGTTTCCAGGCAGCAAGATGATGTATCCATGGATACTAGACATGTGGAAACTGTGTTCAGACCTAACAAAACGTTTGAATAGCTGCTGTAAATGCAGAAATCCAGTTGCCCTGAACTTGTTGGCTTAAGAAGTTGTTACTATCTGACTTACATGACAAAGGCTGATGTTTAGAATATTATGCCTAAGTTAAGAGTGTATAAGCCTGTGTTTGGGAACTCCTGAAGGATTTTCACAGGCGAATTCAGGAGCAGAGCCTGCCACAGTGAAGAGCTGATGGGATTAGCAGTTTTAAGCAAATAAGTCTCAGCTGTCTTTTTTTCCACTTTTATTTATTGTACTTTTCTCCTAGAAGGTTTGATGAGCCTCCTCCGTGACATGGGGAAAGGTTATTTAGCCTTGTGTTCATACAACTGCAAAGAAGCGATAAATATTTTAAGCCATTTACCATCCCACCACTACAACACTGGCTGGGTGCTGTGCCAAATTGGGAGAGCTTACTTTGAACTTGCAGAGTATATGCAGGTAGGAACTGCCTGGCTTGGTTCTTGCTCTTTTCACTTTTGTTTTTGAGTAGTTTGCACAAAGCCTGCAGACTTCCTTCAAAAGCTATGGGAAGTTTAGAGTTGAGATAATTGTATAAACATAAAAGTTATACCTGGAATGGACTTAGATCCTGAATCTGCATCCTTGAGCTTTCCTGAAGAGGCTGAGATGCACTCCAGATTTCTTTTAATGTTATTTCCTCTTGCATCCAGCTACTGGGGTCTCCTCCTTGCCTCTCCCTGTCTCCACCCACAGCTGTGCTGATGTGTTTGTGCTGCAGCGTTGTACATTTGATCACTGAAACAATTTGAGATCCAAAATCAAAAACTTCCCCTTTTTAGTTAACACAGATCACATCAATGGCCCCATTCCCTTTGCAGCCTCAGAAATGGCAGCATTGGCACAGCTGGGGTGATGTGAAACCACTTCAGAAACAGAAGTGAGTGGTTAAGGGTTAATCCAGCAGTTTAACTCCCCTTGTCACCATTGTCCTGATAGCTGATGTGCCCACTTCTAAAGAGGTTTTTTAAAATCCTTTGACAGACTGTGTGCAGGAGACAAATGCAGCAGGTTTCAGAAGCAGTTTTAAACTGTACGTGCAGTCCGATTAGAGATGGAGCACATGGTGCTGCTTGAGAGTTTAGTTGGAGAACTGAGGCTACAGACCCTAATGATTTCCTAAAGCACGGCTTCTTCCCCTGTTGCTGCTTTGTAACCTGAAATTTAAGTCTGGGATAGATATCTTCGTTAGAAAGACTTCATCAGTCAACTGTTCATAAGAAGCAGAACTGTCTCAGATTAAAGTAGAGCATAAATGTGTTGTCACGTGCTTATGCATGTCCCCATCCTGCATCAGCAGTGTTTACTGCAGGGATGGTCGTGTCACGTTTTATTTAGGAAGCACAATATTTGGAGGGGTGTATGAATGTGATATCAGCCATTCTAACAGATGACAGGTAATCATAACAGGCCCATGAAAGCACACTCTGCTTTTTCTCATTTTGCAGATAACTTGTTTTGCCTCGCTTTTGTATGCTGTGACAGAAACAGTCGTGTAATCTGAGTCAGCAGGGAGGGCTGGCTGCATTTCTGCTGGCACAACTATACTGGCATACAGTTGCTTCCTTTACTTGCAGGGGAAGTTACAGCACTTGCAGCTCTGTGTGGCACCTCCAAAGCAAAGAGGGTGCTGGGTTTGCTGCAAAGCAAAGGGGAAGCTCAGTTAGGCTTCTAACCTCAGCCTGTGTGCTGCTTTGGTGGGTGGAGTCTTGTTTTAAGTTTAATTTCTGTTCTTAGGCTGAGAGAATATTTTCAGAAGTGAGGAGGATTGAAAACTACAGAGTGGAAGGCATGGAGATCTATTCGACCACACTGTGGCATCTGCAGAAAGATGTGGCACTCTCAGTCCTCTCAAAGGATTTGACGGACATGGATAAAAACTCACCAGAGGTATAAAATGCTGTGGTATAGATGAAAAATGGGTAACTATGTGGCAAAATCAGTAATTTGGAACAAAGCTCTGAACTCTGATCTAGCTCAGGTGTATTCTCATGTGAGAACTGCATGGCAAAATAGGAGAGGGGGGTGGCAGGATTGTCTGTTGAACTGATGATGCCTGAAATGGCTTTGGAATTAGAATATCAGCTTCTGTGGAACAGGTTGAAGCCCTTTATCTGTTAACAGTTATTTAAATTTGCATTGACACCACTTATTCAGGAAGGTCATGGGTTAGTCAGTCACTCTTACCACTGCCAATACGTGAAGATAAAGAATGTATTTTTCCTGTATGACCTTTTAATTGCTGGAGTTAATTAAATGGCACTTAAAACATATTTGCTCTAGTTTTTATTTCAAGTATAATGTTGCATGTTTTTATGCCAAAGTCCATTGAACTGCAGAGTGTATGGTGATATAAAGTCATAATACACAAAAAGACAGGCACCTTTTAATGAGTGCCACAGTAAAAGTAATAAATGTGTGTGTTTGAAGAGAAGAAAATGCGGATTCTAGAACAAGGAGTGGAGAACAGTTTTATGCATTTTAGCAGTGATGCTAAAAATTTGGGAAAACAAAGGGACCCTGAGCTGTGATGCTTTACAATCTTAATGCTGATTGTTGAGCAGGAGGGAAAGAGGAGGTTGCTGCTAAAATTGTGGCTCTGCAGATTTCCAGATTTGTCAGCTGGAGGCAGCTGAAGAGAGAAAGTGAATGTATCCTCTCTCCCTTCATTATTCTTAGATATCTAAGATGTTGAAAAGGCTAGAAATAAAACAGCTTCAAAAGCTTTAGTCATTAGTCATCAAAGTACCTAATTAGCAGGATCTTATTGGGTGTCCTTAGATTCTCCGTTTCTGTACTTCAGCTGGTTTAGCTGTAACATCTCTTTAGGCCTGTCTCTGCCTCTCAGGAACAAGACTTATAACTAATTCTTGTTTTGTTATTGTTTTTTTAATCTAGGAGGAAGTTTATATGTAATTATGTAAATCGGTGTGGAAAAATCTGTTCAGCTCAAACAAACTTAGTCACTCTGGGTTGTAAGGAATGTGCTAATTTTGCAATGCTGTTTTCACTAGGCATGGTGTGCTGCAGGCAACTGTTTCAGCTTGCAACGAGAGCATGACATTGCAATCAAGTTCTTCCAGAGAGCCATTCAAGTTGATCCAAACTATGCTTATGCCTACACCCTGCTGGGGCATGAATTTGTGTTAACAGAAGAATTGGACAAAGCATTGGCTTGTTTTAGAAATGCAATCAGAGTCAATCCTAGACATTATAACGCGTGGTGAGTTTTGCTTCATTCCCCTCCTGTTGTATGTGATGCAGAACTCCTTTTGAAAAAATAACCTTCCAGATGCTGCCACCGCTATCGTTTCCCCTACCACTCTTCTCTCTAAGGAGAGAGCAAAGCTATTTCTGCAGAAGATGTGGGCCTTGTCTGTTTAATAAACACTTACTTCCAGAGGGAGGGCAAAAAATTTGAGCTTTTTTGGTTTCCACAGATAACCTGTGCTGTATTACCCAAGTTATTTTGTTCTCCTCTGCAGCACTTCTTGTGCATCCAGTTGAATGTTCTTCAATTGCAGTTGGAGAGATGAGATCTGCCCCTTTATATCTTGGGATACAGTCAGCTTCTTACAGCTTTTTCTGTGGAAAAAATATATAAAACAGTAAAAGTTAGATGTTTAAGTCACTTAGTCTTGAAGCTCTAGAATGCCTATTACTTTGTAGCTGTTTAGCCAGCTGTCCTATGATATCGGGTATCAACTCTTCAAACTACCCAGTTGGAACAAAAAAAAAACCCAAGATAATTTTAGGTACATCTTTTTGCCACATGAAGTGATTTCCCACCCTGGATGGGGTTGGCAAGTCTATAGACCATTTCTGCCAAGGCATATTTGCTGACAGAGGCTGGTCTGATTAGAATGCAGTCTTACTTACCAGAATTGTTTTTCTGCTTGCAGGTATGGATTGGGAATGATTTATTACAAACAGGAAAAATTCAGTCTAGCAGAAATGCATTTCCAGAAAGCACTTGATATCAATCCTCAGAGCTCGGTCTTACTGTGTCACATTGGAGTAGTAAGTAGATTGCACTTGACTCTATCCTTTTTGTTTTAATCTGCTTCTGAACTTTATTTGCAGTAGAAAAGGAATTCTGAATGTTTTTAGCAAAAAAGCCCAATAACTTCAGAGTACCTGTTGGAGGACCCTGAGTGCCCCATGAATGAATAACCCCAGGATTAATGTGTCAGAAAAGAAACCCTCCTCTCTTTCCAAATGTCTTTCAGCTAGTAATGAAATTGTACTATCAGGTCATGTTTGTAAGTCTGCCAAAGTAGTAGTGATGTGAAAATCAAGACCAAGTGTTTTTTAACTGCTGTTGCATGCACTTCCACTAGCACTGTAAAAAAGCTCAGGCTCCATCTTACCTTTCCAAGTAGCAGTCAGCTACTTCAGCCAGAATCTGTTTAATTAAATTTACAAGGCTGTTTGAAAAGCTGGTCACTTACCCATCTGTGACTGCAGTCCTTGGAAAACCACAGCCTCACTCGAGCGAATGCTTGCTTAGGAAATTGGGAGCAGTTCTCAGATACCCGTGATGGTTACTTAAGGCTGTGAAAGTGTGATGGATGGTTACCTGCTGGCATTCATTTCCCTTCTATGTGGCAGCAAAGCTGTGTCAAATTCTACAGGGACAGTGACTGCTTCTCATGTATATACTGAGAAAGGCATTGATTTTGCTCCTGGCCAAAGGTTAAAAGATTTCTGCAAGCCATTGGGTGGGGAGAACATTTTGAGGTGGAGACAAGGCGAGATGGAGCTTTCTTACTGTAAGGAAGCTTGTTATGACTTGGTGTAAAATTAGACAAATACTTTTTTAATATTACACAGATGATAAGTAAACAGATTTTAAGTAAATGTAGTCAAATGGATTTGTACTCAACTGGCAGATGAGATGTTTTCCCTTTTCTTAAATTGTTCTTTCTTCCTATAATAGGTCCAGCATGCACTGAAAAAATGTGAAAAGGCTTTGGATACTTTAAACAAAGCTATTAACATTGACCCCAAGAACCCGCTATGCAAATTCCATAGAGCTTCTGTATTATTTGCAAATGAAAAATACAAGGTAAGGTTTGGTACATACAGACAACTGTAAATTACCTTTAAATTGCTGTAACTGACTGGGATGCACTGGGATTTCTTAATAATGCCAGGTCGCTGTCACAGCAGAATAAATTGCTCCTGTGTCAATGATCAGTTTAAAAGTAAAGGAGAAGTTTCACTAAATATTTTTGGCTTTTGATGCCCAATCTATACATGGTAATCACTTTTAAATATCCACAGATACACATCTAAAACCAGAGCCTCTCAAAAGCATAAGCTTGAGAGCAGGACGTCCAGCACAAAACTCACCAGTATTCTCTTTCAGAAGCTCTGTGTGCTGAAGGAAGTGCTCACTTCAAATACACTGTCAGCTTCTTGTCTTCTACCCTGTTACTCCTTTTTGGGGGTGATGGAGGCATTTTGTGTCAGAGTTGTTACATATGTTGTAGAAAACCAAAGCCCAATAAACTTGCTCTATTTCTGTAATAATGGGGCTATAATATGCTACGATCTTTAAATGAGAAACTAATTTAAAAGGAATTTTAGAAGCTTCTAATGAGATTTTACTATTGTTCTTGATGGATTTTATTGTCTGTAAATGCCAGAGCAGTGTTTTTGTTTCACACTAGTGCTAAATCACAATTTAGTGGAGTCATAACTGGTTGCAGCCTACGACCTTGTACTTACTACGCTCTTTTTTCTTCCTTTTCAGTCTGCTTTACAAGAACTTGAAGAACTGAAACAGATTGTTCCCAAAGAGTCTCTTGTTTACTTTTTAATAGGAAAGGTAGGTAAAACTTACCTGTGGTCAGAAGTCCTCTGGTTTCCTTTGTTGCAGAAGTGTATGCCTAATGCGAAAGTTTGCTGCCTGTCACCAGGCTGCTTCCATTTGGAGCAGTATTCTAAAAATTCCCAAAGCTTTAAATAAGGTATTTGTTGTGTTGTTCAAATCTTCAAGTAGCAACTTCATGTAAATGTAGCCTTTTATGCTTTTATTTTAGGTTTATAAAAAGCTGGGTCAAACACATTTGGCCCTAATGAATTTCTCATGGGCAATGGACTTAGATCCCAAAGGAGCCAACAATCAGATTAAAGAGGCCATTGATAAACGTTACCTTCCAGATGATGAGGAACCAATAACTCAAGAAGAGCAAATCAGTGAATGTTACCCCTATGAATCAGGTTTGTATTTCCAACCCTTTGTCATTCAAGGAGACGTTTCCACTTAGGTGGTAGGAAGAATCCCAGGTCTAATAAGTGAACCATGCTGTTCAACCTCACTGCCTGGCAAGTAAGAACTCCAGAGGCTCTTCATTCAGAAGAATTCACTCATGCTTCCTACAGTAAGCATGAAATAAAGGATTGTGACCCTTCTTTAGAATCTGTAGATGGAGTAGAGAAGCAATAATGACTGCTGTAAATTCGTACAAATCACGGTTGGCTAATAGTATCCCAGGGGAGCAAGATGTTCCCAGAGCTGCAAATCTTCCCTCATAGAAGCATCAAATAATTTTAAGGCAACTGAAATTGTCTGTAGAGGCTTTGCCAAAAGTTAAACGAGCTGGATATTGGGTAAAAAAAAAAAATTATATAGTCTGCTAAACCTAAAAGGTAGCTTTTGGTGAAGGTCATGGCAGCAGTTTCATTTGAATCAAAAGAAAATAAAACACTCCTGTTACACTGCTTGGGAATAATCCTCAAAAAAGAATGGCCTGGGTTTCTCTTCTCTCTCAATTTATCAACAGTTTAAATTCCATGAAGCATGGGTAGCTCTGTGAAGTCATAAATATTGACCTCTTTGATACGGACTGAAACAGTGATAGAAAATAAATCCTAATAAGCAGTTTAATTCTTTTCCTCCAAAGAAGAAAAATATAGCAAGTTTTGGATTCTTATTAATACATGTGTGTTAGGTTCTGCAATTCTAAATCTTTGAAAAAGTTGCCACGTTTTCCTACTGTATATCATAGTGATCTTTATTATCCTGTGCACAGTGTGCTTTTTAATACTGGACACTTACCCTGCACTGCACTTCTTCAGGTATCACCTTTTCTCTGCATGCTGTTGCAGTTGGGCTCACTGGGGGCTGAGCATGTTTCTGACCAGAAGATGGAGACAGAGTACTTGAGCTGTTGAGCCACACCTAAGCAGTAAAATAAAAAGCCAAACCAAAACAACCTGAATCTGCTCAATAAATGTAAATAAAATAAAACTATGTTAGGGTGCACATAAGCAATTCAGTTTCCCTGGCTCTGCAGATAAAATGTAGAAGAGTTTCAAGGTCTCAGCTGAATAACTCTTTTATTAGGATACAGAAGACAAGCTCAAGTAAATTAAGGTAGTCCTGGGGGCAGGGGGGAATGGTTTTTAATATATTGGCTCGTGTAAGCCATTTCATCCATTAAAGCCTGGCATGGGACTGGCTGTGTCCATCATACAGAGCCCTGTCAAGTGTTTGAGTTAAAGCAATAAAAGGTGTCTGTGTTTCTCCACATGAAACAACTGAAGTATTTGGGAATTTACAATTAATATGTGAAGCTGTACGATGGAAAGCAGGCTCCAGTTGCATTCCTGTGTGTGAAGAACAAGCATTGTTAGATATTTGCCTTTGTTCTAATTGTAAAAAGTGCAGAACTTAAATGTTCAAGGGTAACCTGTTGGTATGTCCACATTTACCTTGTATGCTGGGCACAGCTTGCTGTCTTTATTCAAATGGAAGTAGGAATCCTGTTTTCCTGGAAGCTCTGGGCTGGCTGTCATCTGAGCTGAGTGAATAGAGGAATTTTTCAGCATCAGAAGTGTCTGTACACGTTTACTCTAAGCAGTTCTCTCAGCACGTATCTTGCACAGTACTCTTTGTTGTGGAAGCAGGGAGCAAGCAGAGGCCGCCTAGCGCTACTAATTGAATATTACTTGGTTGTAAATTGGGTCAGCACAATGCACTAATGCACTGGGTAACTACTGCAGCGTGAGTGTTTCAGGAGCTGGGCTGTTTTGGAGGAGTGGGAAGATTAAATTGGTCCCAAGGTGATTTTGGAACCCTCCATGCCAATCCCTGCCTAACACTGTGTCGGAGATTGCAGATGTTTCACAGAAGATGGCTGAGCTGGCATGTTTTATTAGTACCTACTTCATGTTAATTCCTTTCTAAATGCATTTATTTAGACTTCATTAGGCTGGCAGGAGCTGGTGTATTAGAAGGAAAAAGGGAAAAGCCTTTAAAAGGCTTTAAAGCATTTTGAGGGGAAGCCCAACTCCATAGCTGCTGTGTTTTTGATGTGCTGGAGTTGATTCTGGGGGAATCTTTGTTGTGAAGCAGCCGGGTAGTGATTGACTACTTTGTGTTTCTTTTTCTTTCAAGTTGGCACAGATGAATCCCAAGAGAGCAGCATGACTGATGCAGATGACACACAGCTCCACGCAGTTGAAAGTGATGAATTTTAACCTCTAAAAGCCAGTATCTGAGCTTGAGTGTGTGACTGGTACTGTTGTGTTCTCCCCTTCCTTCGCATCCTGGGTCTTCACATCACTGAGCCAGCATTGTCATTATTCTCCACTGACACCATGCGTACACCACTCAGACTTAAACTGTACACAGAGTTAATGGCAGTGCAATATTCAGCTGCTACTGAGTCTGACTAGTTGGCTCTTACACATTTATGAAAGTGACTGAGGAGGAAATGCTATTTTTGGACTCCCCTTTGCTGGAAAAATATCATGGAAGACAGACTTGTGGTTTGCTGTAAGGACGCCAGTAGATGTGGGGATAGTACTAATGAAGCAGTGTCTTGTTCTTTTTCCAGAAATGTGTCTTAGTTTGGTTCTTTCTTGGTAAGCAGAGTGCTGAACCTCATTTCCAAGTTCTTCAAGGACAGTGTTGACAAATGCAGACTGTCAAAAGACTTTCGCATATTGTAGTGTAACTTATATGCCAGGGAATGTAAATGACCTTAAAGCTGCAGTGTCTGCAGTGAACAAACACAATGCCCATGTGCAGGACTGGGAGCGTGTCAGACTACGTAAAAAAAAATACCCCGTGTCCCTACTTAGATTGCAAACTTGCAGGAGTGGAAATGTAGCAGGAGAATCGCATTGCAGAATCAAAGCTTTCATGAAATGCTTTCATGTTCTAACCAAGAATTAATTTATTCAGCCAGCTTCTGAAAGGTCAGTGTTTACTTTGTACTTCAGTGAGACAAGTCAGCAACACCTTGCTTCGTTTTTCACACGCCCCCCTTGACTTGTTCTTCCCCTTTTAAGAATAAAAAAAAAATTAAAGAGCAAATCAAGAAGGAAACGTAGCTCCAACTGTAATGTGAAAACATTAAACCCTTAATCCGGAGTGACTGCGTGTTTCTAAGCAGATAGACTGGGAAGACCATGGAAGCCTTAATACAATCAGAACCTTACAGTCAAACGCATCAATTGTTTAAGTTTAGTATCATTTTTAAAACTGTTTTGTAAAGTGTGGTCCAAGCAGGATGCAGAAATGTGCAATTATCTGTCTGTTTTTTTTTTTCCTTAAAGCTGTTCTGTAAGATCCTGACTCTAGGAACACTTTCCTCTTCTGCAGAGGCTGCTTCTGTGAGATGAAAGCTATGTCACGTTAATGAGTCCAAAATTACCTTTCTCTGTAGCGTTCTGCAGCAACAATTGGTGCCCTTTATGCAGTGATAATAAAGAAAGTGTATGGTATAAGCAGTTTTAAAGAGCGATTTATGCATAATAAATTGGGAATTATATAAATTTCATAGCAACATATTTGTTGTGATCAGTCTTAATGTTTGGGGTTGGTGGTTTGGGGTTTTTTTTTTTTAATGTATTGGGTTTTTAGGGGTCTTTTAGTTACCTTTAGAACTTCAATTTATTAAAACTCTGTCCTTGTCTTACACTGGGCAGTTCATCTGTCACAGCTTCTCTCTGGTCACGAGCCACATCAACACCTTTAGTAGCTGAAAAACAATCTTCAAGTGCTGAGCAGAGTGATAATTCCCCGATTTTATTTATTTTGGGAAGTAGGGAGATGAGCAGTGAAAAATAGGCTTAAACTCCCCTAATAGCATTGAAAAGGAATTTCTGAAATCTGAGGAATTATTTTAAAGGAGCTTTGTGCCTCTGCCACATACATCCCATCAGCCTGGGTCTGGACAGTGGCTGAACTGACCCCAAAATTGTGCCGTGTTTCAGCTGACGTGAGCGTACCAAATCCTGCACAGCTTTTTGTGGCGATAGATATTCTGGGGTGCTTCCCTTTCCTGGGTGAGTGCTCCCTAAGGAAGGCTTCAGATTTCCTGAGAGCTGATCTGCATCTGCCCTGGAGTTCACACGTGGTGCTCTGGAGTTACTGCTCTGTCCCAGCGTGGTTTTCCCATCCTGTTGCAGTGTTTGCAGCTTCCCAGTGCATCCCTCTCAAAGAGGAGTTCCCAAGCAGCACCTCAGCATAAGGTCTGGAGGCAGCACTTGTGTCAGTGCCACCAATTAATGTGTTAATTGGCTTCCTTTTGGTTCCCAACATATTTTCTAAGCAAAAAGCAGGAGTGAGCAGGTGCTGCTCTCAATTCTGTTCCATAACAAACACTGCTTGTTTAATGGAGACCAGAGATGTAGGAAATTAGGTGGCTTTTTCCCCTTTTCTTTTGTTCTCTAAAAACTGTCAACAATTGTACTAAAACTTCCAGCACCCTGGAAGGGGCTCTGGATGAAGCTGCGATGTTAAAAGTGTGCTCATGCTACCTGGAGGATTTAATACTCACTTTATATTTCCATCATACCTTAAAGTGACTTTTCTTTTGTCCCAATAATCTCAAGAAACATTCAGACCATGCTGCTAATTCACCTTCTGAATAGATCCCCAGGATGAGTATTTGATGGATAAAATTGTTCTCCCTTTGGAGTGGGGCAGGGAGAAGGATGGTGAGCGTGAAGGCACTCTGGCAGCCAGGTTAGAGCAAGTGTGTTCGCTGAAAAGAATTAGGGAACTGTCATTTTCTTACAAGAGAACTATGGCAAAATGGGCGGTGTGGGTGTGGTGTGTACTGTTTGCATTGAAACAATGTAATTTGTCTTTTTTCCCTTTTTTTTTTGCTTTTCCTGACTCTTTATTTCAAAAATTGTACAGTCTTAAGGGAAAAAAAAAAAAGTCTTTTCTGTTAATATATTTGCGATTCATTAAAGGATGTGGAAAATCCAAATAAACTACTTTTAAAAGCAGGTTTAGCCCCAGGTCCTTTGGGTCAGTGTTGGGATTCATCCTTCAGGAGGTGGAGAGGTGGTGGTGGTGCTGGAGAGGGGGGTGAGGACACCCTTTGGGGTACGTGGGGACTGGTTTCTGTTGTGATGCTGGTGTCACTGGTGAATCTGCCACAGGCTTCTAACGAAACAGGCTGTGTGTCTGTCTTCTAGGCTGGAGAATTTAGGGTGGGGTTTACACACAAAGATCTCCAAAAATATTTCATCAGCTTCCACCCTGCAGCTAGACAGGATGTTCTGATTTTTGAAGACAGCAGTCAACAAGCTGTTGGAATTCACGCGTGGTAAATACCTGGTTTTCATTTGCTGTTTTAACTATTAAAAAAGGAAATTTGATGTCCATAGGTGGACAGGGATGAAGGGAAAATACATAGTAGCAACTGGCTTGATTTGATTTAAAAACCCACGATGGCATCCAGGGTATGGCTTGGGACACCTCCATTAAAATAGCACAAAAATGCCACCGGCGTTTTGTTCAGGTCCAAGCGGATGAGGTGATGCCATTTATTGATGGAATCTTGAATATTAACACAATCACCTGTGACCCTGAGCCACGACAGGTACGTTTCATTCAGCCTTGTGGATAATTCCTAAAGACAAATCAAGTTTCTTCTCTTTGAGGTGCAGCAGTGCTTTTCCAGGCTGGAATTCTATTCCTCCTCCTATTCCTGTAAACTCCCAGGTATGCAGCTGATATTTTTTTATTCAGCAGCTCATCACATTGTGGCTGCAGCTGCTGTCAGCTCAGCAGAGAGGTGATTACAGCCCCTGCTCTGCTCAGACCTGGAGGTGAAGCTCGCTGGGGAGCCCGAGGCTCCCGGCTGTGCAGGAATTCCTCTCTCTGCACACGCAGTCGCCTTGGATTAAAGCTTTTAGCCCTTATTTTTGTCCCCTATATTAGCCTAATCCAGGGATTTTCTGGAGAAGCCAAGTTTGGCTGTTAAAGTGACACCGAACTTAACCCCCTCCTACACCTCATCACCTCCCCCCCTTTTTTTCCCCCAGGTTTCTTTTAATTCTGGATTTTTACACCCTTGTGTACAGATGCAGTCCTGTAGTGAATTCCCTGCTCTGCAGCCAGCTCTCCACCCTCTTTACACACGGCAGCAGGAGCTGAGTTATTCTTCCTGTGTCTTGGTTGCATTTTATGTCGGCTCGGACACAGCTGCTTCGGGCCACGCGCTTCCTAGTGGTGAAATGCAGCTCTGATAGTGGTGAGCTGAGCTTTAGGTGTCCCCAGAGAAAGGCAAAGCATTAAAGATGTTTGGCTTGAAGCATTGAAGATGTTTCTTGCACACTGTGTCTGAATCACAGCCATGCAGCAGACACCAGGAGTTGTCGATATCTCGGGATTTCCAGCTCAGGAATATTTTTGGCACCTCTGAGGTGTCCTTACAAACACTTCATACCTCATCCTGTTGTCTGTTGGTAACTTTGAATCGTAGAATCAGAACATGGTGAGTTGGAAGGGACCCTCCAGGATCATCAGTCCAACCCCTGTCCCTGTGCAGGACACCCCAGGGTCACCCCATGGGCCTGAGAGCATCATCCAAACGCTGCTTGAGCTCAGGCAGGGTTGGTGCTGTGCCCACTGCCCTGGGGAGCTCTGCCAGTGCTCCACCACCCTCTGGGGGAAAAACCTTCTTCTGACACCCAACCTGAACCTCCCCTGATTCAGCTCCTGCTGTCACCCCCAGTCCTGTCACTGGTCACAGTCTGTGCCCCTTCTCTTCCCCTTGGGAGGAAGCCANTGACCTCAGCTGCTCCTCATAGCTCATCCCTTCCAGGCCCTTCATCATCCTCGTGGCCTCCTCTGGATATTCTCCCATAGTTCAATGTCCTTTTTGAACTGCAGAGCCCCAAACTGCACCCAGTACTTGAGGTGAGGCCACACCAGTGCAGAGCAGAGCAGGACAATCCCCTCCCTGACTTTGCTGCTGCATCATCTCCCTACTTTCTGTCCCTCTGTCAAAGTCAGTGACTTTTTCAAGCAAGACCTGGCCCAGGAGCAGGCACTGGTTCATGTTTTTAGGAAGGAGCAGCAGTGCAGGGTTCCTATGGCAGGAAGCCCCACGTTCCTGATCCTCAGAGGAGCAGGGTTTAAAATGATATTAACATGGAGAATCAGAGTTCCTCTGCTGCTCCCACCTGTCTGCTTTCCAAGTCAGTATTTATGGAGTACCTGATTTCCCAGCTATGGATCCTTGCTTTGAAATCCCACAGCACCAAGCAGCAGGGACAGGAGGGGACCCAGTCCCTTGCCCGAGGTCACAGCACTGGACCCAGACAGCAAACACATCTCCAGCCTCTGCGTCCTCACCCCCAGCTGGGCACAGTCACGGAGCAAGGCTATGGACTGGGAATGCCAGACCCAGAACCCATGGAGGTGGGAATGGGGTGGATAAGGAGCGGGTTAAGGAGGCTGAGGAGCTGCTGTGGCAGCTGCAACAGAGACGTGAGACTGATGAGAAACAGGGGAGTGGACAAGTTGGGGTGATGCATGCAGGACCTGAGCTGGGTGACTGTCCCCTCTCCAGAGCCAACTGTCACGTTCACCCTGGATCACACTCATATGGGGCTTTTTTGGGTCTCCCAGCACTTCATCAGGTACTGTGCTCAGTGGGGCCACCCCATGCACTTCTGCACCTCACAGCGTGGATGAACACGAACACCAACAGCTTCTGCATCCACCTGTGTGCAAACATCTCGTCCCTGGCTGCATTCCTGGTTCATCCGTCAGGGGCTTGAAGGTCCAGCCCCACATCTCATGAGATGCTCTGACCCATTCTCATCTGGAACCTGGTCTCCTGGCCCAGACTATTTTATTTGGCCTTAAAGGATGGGAAGGATTTCAAATATCCTGATGGTACCAATAAGGGAAGGATCAGAAATGCCCCCCAGAGCAGAAAAAAACCGAAGCAACCACAAACCAAAAAAAACACAGCCAAAGGTAAATTCCATCAAAAATAGCCCAGAAAACCATGTCCAGAAAGGAGCCACAGGTTCCTTTCTGACAATTTTTACATCCAGACATTTAATCAGCTGAAAATCTCCTCCTGTTTCAAGATCCATCAGTTCATATCCACGTACACACACACAACAGAAATCCTTTGTTTTCGGGAAAGTGAGCTTGAGAAGACAAGAGGATTATTTTGCTACTTTCTGCCTCTTTGGGTTTCTCATGTGTCTCAGCAGATTCAGAAAAGGCACCTTCTGGTGGGCGTTCCAGGCCCATTGCACTGGGCATCTCCTGCACCCACTCCTGAGCACTTCTTTAGGGTGGCTGCATCACTGCAAGCTCCTGCAGAACACGGCCAGACCCTGGGTCCTCCTGGGTAACCAGGAAAAACAGCCTGGTTGCAACCACCACGTGAAAAACACCTTCCCTGGGGCAGGAGAGGCAGAGGATGGTGTCTGGACGTGGGACAGTGAATGCCACAGCCCTGCTGACGAGCTTCAGTTTAAATACAGAGGAGTTTGGCCACTACATTGAGCCAGGCCAGAAGATGCCACCGTGTCCTCCCTGCACCAGACATGGTGAAAAATTCATCGTGGTCCTCAAAGCTGAAAATACTGAAGGGGAAATGACCACCTGTATCTAAGGAGGCGTGCATGGTAATCCTCTGATAGAGAAGGAAGTCTCCTGCCTCCCCACGCCAGGTGAATTATCATCGTTGAGCTAATCCCATGTAAAGACTCAGGGTGTAGCGGTGTCTCTCCCTCCATCGGTGTCATCTGGTGGATGGACCCACCTGGACTTCAACGAGGTGCAGAGGAAGAAACCACAGTGAAAACCCATCACAGCTTGGCTGGCCCCAGGAGCCAGAAATGGGACATTCTTCCTTTGATCCCTCCAGCAGAACTCACCTTTGTTCAGACGTTGGAGATATTTTATGATCATAGAATCATCGAATCATCGAGGTTGGAAGAGACCTTCAAGCTCATCCAGTCCAACCCCTCCTTCCATCACCACTAACCCACATCACCCAGTGCCACATCCAGACGCCTCTTGAACACCTCCAGGGATGGTGACTCCACCACCTCCCTGGGCAACCCATTCCAGATGGTACAAAACACCCCAGGGATTCCTGGGGGAGCAGGGCACAGAGAACCAGGACATTGTGTGTGATGTTGATGCTGCTGTTGATGTATCTGGAGCATCTCTAACATTCCCTGCTGTTCCAAAGGGATTCTTGTCGTACAGGAGGACCATCAGTGAAAGGTGAGGGAGCTTGTCTTCTCCTCAGCTTGGGGACATGGAGTCATGCCTTTTACTTGAATGAAACCCAGCTCATCACTGGGGTAAAAGCTGAAAGACAACAAAAAAGACATCAGAGGAAGCAAGGGGATGAAGAGCACTGTGGTCATGCCCCTTGGTGTGAGCAGGTGGAAGGAGAAGCCAGTGGAAAGGTTTTCTCCCTGGTCTGGGAGAGAAAGGTGATGGTGGAGATGACCCCAAGCTCAGCAGTGTGTGGGTTGTGGGGGACCCACGGGAGCTGCTGCTGGGTCACATTGCTTGGCTGGAGTGTGGGAGCCACAGAGGAGCTTGGGGCCAGCTCAGGAATGGCCATGGGTGGTGGGACAGGGGGTGGCAATGCCAGCCTTCCTGCTGCCCCAGGAGGCAGAGATCTGTGTGACGTGTGAGGCAAGAGCCTGTGTCACCTGTGGGACAGGAGCGTGTGTCACCTGTGGGACATGGTCCTGGTGTCACCTGTGGGACAGGAGCCCTGTGTTGCCTGTGGGACAGGAGCCTGTGTCACCTGTGGGACATGGTCCTGGTGTCACCTGTGAGACAAGAGCCTGGTGTCACCTGTGGGACATGGTCCTGGTGTCACCTGTGGGACAGGAGCCTGTGTTGGCTGTAGGATGCGGGCCTGGTGTCACCTGTGGGACACGGTCCTGGTGTCACCTGTGGGACATGGTCCTGGTGTCACCTGTGGGACAGGAGCCTGTGTTGGCTGTAGGATGCGGGCCTGGTGTCACCTGTGGGACACGGGCCTGGTGTCACGTACAGGACAAGGGCCTGGTGTCACCCGTGGGGCCGTGGCCTGGTGTCCCCGTGGGCCAGGGGCCGGTGTCACCCGTGGGTCACAGCCCCGGTGTCCCCCGTGGGCCATGGGCCTGCTGTCACCTGTGGGTCACCAGTGGGACACCCCGCACCCCCCTGGGTCACCACTCGGTGCCACCCGCGGGGCACTCGGGCCCCGGTCCCCCCCGCCCC